>JBBPNO010000338.1:0-28266 GCA_038090915.1 Boletus eberwhitei
CTCGCCTTCAGCAAGCCACAAGACTCTTGGGACAGCAACTACGGAAGTTCAAGGACTTTACATGTTCATCTTTCCAGACCATGGAACTATCTTCAGAAACTGCCTCTCGTCAGAGACAAGCAGAGGCAAAACTGAAGGCACAAACCAATGATGCTAATAAGCCTCCATGTGCGGGTACAAGCAGTTCCGCACAACCGAAGACTTTTAACCTGTCAATGTACAAGATACACGCGCTTGGTCACTATGCGGACACGATCAGGACCATGGGAACCACCGATTCATATACCACCCAGATCGTACGTGCAGCTGCTATGGTATGAAAAGACTCGAGGCTGACGGTGATCACCTTTTCAAGGGAGAACTCGCACACCGGCAGTTGAAGATGTTTTACCAAAGCACAAACAAGCAAGATCCATTGAGGCAACTCATGAGGCAAGAGAGACGTCTAACTCGTGCATGCCGCGAGGTAGATCCCGATCAAATTTACTTCCAGGATGCAGGGCCTGAGCAAAATGAACTGGCAAGTCTCTCCGACCATTACTACCTAGCTCACAACACCCAGCACACAATCAATTTAGCTCTGTTCTTGGATGATCACTCAGGCAATCCTGCAATCTGGGTGAGATCCATTCATACTAGCCACAGCTCATTTGAAATCTCAACGTTCCCTACTAGAAATTTATTCTGAAGCTCAAAGATCACATCCTCGCTCGTCTGTGGAATCTAGATTATGATGGCGATGAACACGTCTTCACTCCAGACGAACGACATACTGTTCACTTCGTCGTTGGTCTCAACCAGGTACCCATGCCCAGACGCCTCCAGATCAACTTTACTACATATGACATACAGCAGTCATATGATACTCTGCGCCCCGGTCATGGTGGTGTTGTGATGTTGCATTCCCGCGAAGATGGTGCCAATGCTCATCCATTCTGGTATGCACAGGTATTGGCCGCCTTCGTCTTCCGTGTCCATCATGATGGACGTGAGCATACCAAGGATGTCCTTTGGATTCGCTGGTTGGGAGTGGTCCCTGGCTACCGCTGGAGTATACAGAACGCCCGGCTTCCAAAGATAGGGTTTGTTCCCGACTCACCTGGAGCTTTCGGCTTCATTGATCCAGCGCTCGTAATTCGAGCTTGTCACGTTATCCCAGTGTTTGCTGAAGGACGAACTGACTCACTGCTTTGCCGCGGGCACTCGGTCGGTCGTGCAAACAATGACGTCGATGACTGGGTTGCATACTATGTCAACATGTAAGCACGTTCCATGCTCCGTCTGCACCTCACCTAATACTAGTACAACCTAGATTTGCAGACAGAGACATGTATGCACGGTTCACTCAAATTGGGGTGGGACATGATATTCAGAATCCAGCCTCGAGCCAGAGCCAATCCAACGAGCCTGCCGATGACATCGACTCAGACGTTGAAGAGCAGTATATGTGGAATAATAACGACGTGTCAAGTGATGAAGCACTTGAGCTAGCGGAGGGATGGGGACCAAATTCCAGTGAAGACGGAAGTGACTTGGAGGACAATGTTGACGATGACCTTGCAGAGAAATCGGACAGTAGTGTGGATTCAGACGAGGAGGCAGAGGCGGACTCATCTGACAGTGATGTATATAGTTTCTTGTTCTAAACATTTCCAAGTGTCAGCATCTGTTTGTCCACCCGCGCATTGACCGCCCTTCATATGCAGAGCACCCGACCGTTCCAGGTATTCTAGGCCACGCTCTCCACCATCCTCAGCAAATACAGTATGTCCGCCTCGTGCAGCCCCTTTTACCAGTGGTGGTACAAATGCCCGCCTACCCTTCCGTTCCTCTCCGGCATCTCAACTCTCGGATAAAACTTTGTGTACGCCAGGTTGTAATGCTAGCTATTGTTACCATCATATTGCTCGACATTAATATACCATTACAATTTTCGCCCATGCTTGCTTGCCATGCGGAACCTTGCCAGGTTGGATGTTTCAGTGACGAGCTATATAAATCTATACAATTCCGGCTCAAGATGGATCGGTATGCGCAACAGTGAACATATTGGATTTCGATTGCCAACCTTGCCACTTGTAGGAAAATCTTATGCGTCGTGGCCAATACTATACAAACCAATCTATTACCTAGAGAATATGACTGCATATTCCACACATCCAAGCTCTTTCTACAAGAATTGTAACTGGATTATAATCATTTGGTAATTTACATCATCCACGAGAGTATGTACCGTGGTCAGTAGAGTTATGCGAGAGTGTATGGGTCTGCTAGGGCATTATATTTACTTATATTCCTTGTGCCACTCATTTATTTCCGGTGCTGATGAACCTTTATCACATGGGAATAGCACGGTTGGTACATACGCGTGATGTCAGACCTCGACTAGGTGACCCATAACTCACAGACTCGACAGAACACACGATGCCTCGTGAGCTTCGCCCAAGAAAGCCACCATCGAGTTATGCCGTCCTTGCAGACTACGGTATGGAAGACCACGGAAACGGAGCAGGTCCCTCAAAAGTTCATCTAGTAGACGAAGAGGACAATAGCGGAAGCGAATTCGAACCTGACAAAGGCCCCAGAGGTTCAAAGAAAGTGCTGTCCGGCGACGAGCACGAAGATGTCGACATGAACGATGTCCAAGACCCAGTATCCGAAGTGGAGGAAACACCGACGAAACGGACTCGCAAGACGACTTCTCGAGCTCGCAAGCCTCGAGCCCCCACTTCTAGCACGACCAACCCGGGTAGCTCTCTCGTGTTCGCACCCTCGAAAACGCGGAAAGAACAATCACGCAGGCTCCCTCCCAAGGTGCAACAAGCCACTCGTGTCGTACCCTCCGTATCTACCCCGCCTCTACTGGCCCCTCGGGCGGCGAAGATGTACGCGTTACCAAGTCCGAGCGCACATCATCGACACCGAGCGATACCAGTGTTCTTTAGGAAAGAGATGGTTGAACGACTGGATGAGCCCCCTTCACTATTCAAGGAACCTCATATCGTTCCGACGAACAGTATGACCGCCGATCATTCCCTCATTGACAGGGTTAGCAAAGCATGGGGCTTCAATGTCGGCGCAGGTCCTGTCTGGCAAATCATGGAAGATAGATCCTGTTACAAAGAAAGTATCGGTTCAGATGCTGGTTCCGAGAAAGAGTCTTCTCGGCGTCCCAGGGTGTACCAGAACGTATCCGTACGACCTGGGTGGGAAGTTTTGAGTAACGAGTGTGTGGCAAATGGCTAGCTTTGTGATTTCGTATTCAAGCAGTTCTTGAACTGAAATTACAGGGATGCTCTAAAGTATTCGCCCACAGATTCGATCATGACTGAGGACGGGCAATTTAAGCCACCACCTCAAGTCAACTGCTACGTGGGCCCGCATGATAGACAGACGCGTGTCGCTTTCAATATGTTCGACAGTGTTTCTACCTGTACGTGAATCCACTTATGACATCCCATCAACGGCAATGACCTGAGGACGCCCCAAGCCGAGTATTTCGAGGACGGTACGGGGTACATCTTCAGTGCGGGCTCCCCTGTGTGGGGAATAGATTGGTGTCCGACTCATCAAGCAGATCGCCCTGGTGAGAGTACCAATTTTCGCCGTTTTATGTGATCCGCACTTAGCGGCAATCAGCTCGGCAGTCCAGACATTATTTAGCTGTTGCCCCCTTTCCAACTCGCTCGCATGCCCCAGTTATCGGTGTCAAGGTTTCTCGTCCGTTCCCTGCCTGCGTCCAAATATGGACCTTGAAACCTAAAACCCGAGGCGAGAATGCGATGGACGAAGATCGTCCTTGGTGTGATTCAGATCCAGCCGAAATTCGTTGTGAAATGGTGTTATGCCTGGACAGCGGGCCAGCTCAGGAAATAAAGTGGTGTCCTTTGCCTGCTCATGACCAAGTTTGTCCTCGTCTTTACCAAAAAAATCCGTAAACAGGAGCTAACAAAAAATATCACCAAAGTGGGAAGGCGCACGACCCAGAAATCCTCGAAAAATTGGCATATTGGCCGGAACGTTCGAGGATGGGTCACTCTCTATATACGTTGTACCAGATCCTGAGGACGTAAGACCTCCGGGAGACAATACCGTTCACCCTGTCTTCGGTGCGCACTTTTTTTTTTCGCTATCGGTGAAAAGTACTGATCTTGCATAGTCAAATTACCCGAGCCAGCCCTACGCATCGAACATGAAGGAACGTCGTGTTGGTCCCTCGATTGGGCAAATAGCGAAGTCATCGTTGTGGGTCTCACGAATGGTGAGATCTCTCGATTGTGATCGTTTTGCCGCACGGAGTAACGCGTTCCAAGGTTGTCTCGCCGTCTACAACGTTAAACATGCATTGGATAGCGGCGAAGCTCTTCGTAAGTTAAATGGCTCCCTTTTTTTTCGTCCATGATGCGACGTTGCATGCATCTCTTAGAGGTCGTTCCGACGCATTTCATTGCCGTACACCAGTCCGCCATTCGTGCACTCGCATGGATTCGGGTGCCACCTACAGATGGGTCCGGCGTGCCCAACCTATCCGAGGATCCAACAGTCATCGCGAGCGGCGGCTACGATGGCGTAGAGTGTCTCACTGACATCCGAGAGCCACACGGGAACGTCGTCAACCGGACAAGAGGCACGTTGTCAGTTGCATCACCCCACCCAACCAGCCCGTCTGATCAGAATCGTTCGCCGAAACAGACGTCATCAACAGTGCGGCCTATTCCGCGTTTGCGACGGGTCCGATCATGATCGACCACGACAACACCGTCAAGTCGTATTCCGTCTCGCCGAGCATGCTGGGGCGCGGTCATATTCTGATGGAACCAGATGGGCCTGTTTGGGTTGGTTCAGTGTTTACTGTCGCGCGACACGTTTGATAACTCGCCGTAGAGCGTGAGCGTGTCGGACTATCATCCTCAACTCGCTGTCGGATCGGCCGATGGTTCGTGTACGACCACCAACACGCTCAGGTCTACGCGGAGAGGTGGAACAGTCGTGCGTCTGATGCAACTCACAGTCCAATGCTGGACACGTTGACGAGCATCCATTTTCAGCCATTCCTCGTTCACAAGATTTTTCAGCTTGATTATAGTCGCAAGACCGAAGAATTTCGCATGCTCGAACATTTCCTTCCGCAGGTCAATCCACAGCGTCTTGGCTTTCGCTGACACTGAGCTAGAGCTACAGGAAACGCAAGAAAGGTCGACCAACACCAAAGGCAAGGCACAGGAAAAGAAGGAAGACGCAGAGGCCAGTGGTCGCAGCACCGGCACGGGCGTGTGGCCACCAGACATTAGCGTCACCCGAGTGGCATGGAACAATGGAAACGGCCTCGGAGGCGCGCCGCTCTTAGCCTCCGCAACCGCATCAGGACTTTGCAGAGTGGACTGGGTGATGGGGAGATGGATCAAAGACAAAACGCCGTACGTGAGCGTACCAAAGATGAGAAAAGAAGTCGACGTGGCGTCAGACGAGTCGGTCGAGGAAGCTTAGTTTGACGAGCAGATCGTGATCGACACGCTCTGCTCTGCATTGTATCCAAAGAAAACACGTTCAATTCATGCGACTACCCTTGTGTGATGCGCAATCACGTCAGCGTACGACGCAGCCCATCGACAACGTCGGACTCACAGAAAACGAAACAAAAAAAGAAAAAAAAGCGAGACATCACTTGGCCTTGAACAAATTGCGATCCTTTAGCATTTGGCGGTGGGACAATCTCAACTGCCTTTTCTCCGCCTTCCCACCCGGTCCATCGTCCTCGAGCACCTTGGGTTTCGTGAGGTCCCAAAGCCACGCGGGGTACTCCTCGTCCGGCTTCGCGAGGATGGCTGGTTCGCCCTTCAAGTAGTTAAGTCCGGTTAGTACGGCGCCAGCTGGACATGACGATACGACGTCTGTATGTATGTGTGCGTGTGTGCAGGGGATGGTGAGCATCATCACGACGTCGAGGCGTTGTCTCGAGACGCACTTTTAGTGGATTCGGACGACGCGGCTTTGGGGGGTTGGCTCGAACTAGAATTGCTGCTCGACGCCGAAGCGTACCCGCGTGCCAAGTGAAGCGAAAATGTTCTCCGGAACGTCTCTCGAGGAAGGGCAAGTAACTTGGACATGTCGATATTCAATTTGGACGCGTTTCGGGTGAGAGTGAACGAGTGACATGTGACGGGCGTGACACACCCGAAGTTTCTCCGGCGTTTACCACCACGGATAGAAGCAAGGGAATTTACGGGTTGAGTGTATACAGTAAATACAAGAAAAAAATGGCCAGCTGAATTACATTCATACAGTCCGGCACGGCCATCCAATGATTTAGACCTAATTTGAATGAATCATGATTCACCTGTCTAACGCGTCCAACGCCTCAGACATCAAGAATCAAGAAGCCAGAGCAGTCCCCCATGGGTTCCGCCATGCTCAGAATAACCCAGACCCAGGGAACAATCGTGACTCTTCGTTTGCGTCTTGGTCGTCTTCTTCGTGGTTGGCATAAGTTGAAGGCTCTATCTCAGGGGAGAGGCTATAGGGTGTTGCTGGGTGCAGTTCTGGTTCGTGATGTTCCTCGGGCACATACGGCTCATGTTCAAACGGATCGATATCCGTATCCGGTGTTGCCGGTGGAAGTGGCCGTATTAACTCTGGAGGAGCAAAAGGCTGAATGGCACGCGTCCGTGGAGAAGCGTTGCGTTGCGAGGACTGCGGAAGAAGTATGGTTTGGGGAGGAGGAGTCATAGACAAAGGTTGAGTCCTGGCTGGAGTATTATATTGGGGCAGGATTTGTGTAGGCGGCTGAGGCCGGGGTGGCGTTGCAGTGGTCTGGGGTTTGGGTTGCAGATCGTACTCAAACTATAGCAAACGCATCAAAACGAAATGTGCAGAGAGAGAGAGCGAGGATGGCTTACTGCCGCGAAAACTTCTTCCCTCCGCTTCTTGCCCTCGTCCTTGTCAATGCAATAGCAGAGGTACAGGACATCCGCACTGGAGCATGGTCATCAACACATCAGAGAGACAGCAGGGAGAGCTTACGTGTCTTCTACAAGACCAACACAGAATAAACCAACGAGCGCTGTTACGCCGCCAGCCAACACGGCAGCCCCAAGGGCAGAGTCCGGAGCGCTTAGAGTGTGAGCGACGAACAGATAGGTCAACAACGCAAATGGAAACGTAAGCGTCAAGGGTGTGTACGTGAGCATCGTGAGTTGAGCTAGAAAAACAAAACAAAAGATCAGTTCCTGACGATCGGAAAGCCAGACAAGTTGAATCGCCGTACGCTCAGTCTTGAACTTCCGCCTAAAACGCCCTGCTTCCGCAGACTCCACGGCTGCTGTGAGAGCACGGGCTCGTCTTGCGCTCGGTAGGAATGGATCACCGGTAAGGCCAGTATACACGAGAGCATACTTGCTGAACGACGTTGTCACGCTCTCCAAATAGCCTACTGCCATACCAGCACCCATCGTGAGTGGTTGAAGCCAGGGACGGAGAACAAGCGGGAAGTACGAAGGCAGGAGACGCAACGCGATGGTCAGGAGTGTGAGCATACGGATGGCAGCCATGATAAGTGCACTCAGAACGATGGATCCCAGAGATGGATAAGTGGAGCGAAGGATAGCACCGTGAATAATATGCGTATCCGTTGGCAGTGGTGGGGGTTGATTCAAGCTGAAAAATGAAACGAGTGAGGAAACAGAAGGGGATGAACAAAAAGGTACTCACTCTGCATAATACCATGCACCAATGACTCCCGCACAAGTAGTACGTAAAATGCCTCGTGCAACACCCCAACTCCAGAGCCACACCCCAATAGCACCAATGATTGCCCAATCTGCCCATTCCTTGATATGCCATTCATACCGATCCTGCACACTTTCAAAGTGGCCCATCAAGAGGAGACGGAAAATGAGCGTGATGAAAGGGATCGAGGCAATTAATATCGCGAGAAGGATGGCGGGTGAAAGTGCCAGGAGAAAAGGATTCGACATCAAAAGCTGCGATGTGAGGTCAAGGATGGACGATGTGGAATGGATCTTGCGTGGAAGGTCGATCAGACGTCGAGCGGTAAGTATTGACAAGACGAGGGGGATGACAGAAAACAGGCGTAGTCTATGTTTCAAGTCAGTCATGACTTTCGGAGGTTGAGATGTCGGACGTGACTTACCCGACGGTCTCGCCCCATGTTGGCTCCTGATCACCGTCCCACATGAAACTGCCAATAAAGGCCCATACTGCAGAAATGAAGAGCGTGACTGGTATAAATACGGAGGTGACGACCATAACGGGTTTGACGAAAATCCGCAAAAGGAAGATGTGTGCATAAGCGACGGCGGCGCTCACGATTGTCAAGATGGTGAGCAACGGTACTGTGTGCAGCAGAGTGAGGTATGGCAAAGGGCCCCTTATTTTGTTGGGCCGACGAGCAATGAAGATGAGCAAGATGGAGAAGAAGAAACATATCGTGACACCAGTGCACCATAGAATAGTCCAGTACGAGTCGTTGAACTTCCGACGGGCGCGTGAAACGTGACGAGGGTCAGGTAGCGAGAATACGTCAATCGGGCGACAAGTACCGTCTCTCGGTAGCAGCGATTCTGTCAGAGATAAGGATACGGGTTCCCGAGTACGAGTTGGAGGAGTTGGAGGCGGAGGCGAGTGCGAGCTCAAGATGGGTTGTATGGGGTGTGATGGACCCGCTATGGACCCCGGTGGGTCGAGGGAGGACCTTGAAGGGGAGGGTGAGGACGCGCGGAGACGTCGAGGGGGAGATGCTTGGTGAGCCAGCCAGCCTTTTGGAAACTCCTGAGATTCGGCCTGACCGTAGTCAGACGCCATCAACGGTATCGACTGGGCGGCATGGCGAGAGGCCCCTGGCGGCATATCTTCCTCGTCCAGACGGAGATACGGATCCTCCTCTATTTCGTGACTGCGACTCCTATAATCTCCTTTGCTGGACATCCTGCTCATTTCACGTAGATGAGGATCGTCAAGGTCGTCGAGCTCGCTGTTGTGGTCGCTGCCTGCACGAGACCCCTCGTCGGTCGTGAATGAAAAGAACAGAGGCTGTGATGAGGACAGACTTGACTCTGGATTCTGCTGCTGCAACAAAAACTGCGAGGCATACTGCGCAAAGGATTTTGCCATCTCCTTAAAAGTCACCCACTCGTCAAGGCGAACGTGACTGCCAGGCCAGAGATGTGCGACGCCGTCGTGGACTGTGTGACTTAACAAAAGTCGGTTGTCGCGGTGGTAAATTGGCTCAACTAGCTAAGCTCAGCTTGCGTATCCCATGTGAATGTCATTCCTAAACGGGATTACAAGACCCTCTCTGCTGAACACACTTGCACAGTTTAAGTTTGGTCTTGCCATGGTCTGAGGTAACGGCAACAAGCTGGCACCTGATGATCAAGACAATCTAAACCTGGCCTGCCAAGTGTCCGAGCGCGCTGATATCTTTGTCTAGCGCATTTGCTGAGCTGCGGGCCCTGAACCGCCCCCGTTCATTTTTTTGTTATCTCTAATTCCCCACAGTCTGTTCAGCGCCTTTCAGACTGGTGGCCTTACAGAGGCGCCCGAACCACAAGCTCACCAACCGTGACGCATCAAGCGCTCTCATACACAAATGTTACACGGTACGACGACCTACGAGCGGATACATCCATGGGTCTATTTCTGGACCTCCACAATCACCACCTTTTTCTCGCCGTCTTCCGCCTCCCCGCTATACACCGTCTTGCGGTTCACCGAGTACTCCCGCAAGCACAGCGTCAACATCAGGGCAACCCCCGCCAACGCCGTCGTCACCATCCATATCGTTGCGATCGAACGCGCCCACGCGTGTAGCACCGCGTTGCGAAGGGTGACGTCCTGGTTGGGTTCAGTGCTGTTCGTCAACGACGATAACAAACGAAGACGCGGGAACACACGGGGATCAGGTGGACTTGGCCGATGTTATCGTTGAGCGTTGTGATATCCAAACCAAGCCCGGAACAAGCAATGTTCGGGATGGTTGCGAGTCTCCGGGGAAGCACGTTGGCGAGAGTAGCCTCGCCAACGGCAAGTCCTACGGCACCGCCCAGCGCGCTGCATTGCAACCTCGTTCAGTTCTGTCCAACTGAATAGACAAAAAAATGGATGGATGCTTGCCGAAGGAACATAAAGCCGCTCGTCGCGGTAGCCATATCCTTCACAGGCATTGCTGCCTGAAGTGCCACTATCGGAACCTGGAATAGAAAGCCTCCTCCGATGCCTGCGATCAGAGGAAAAACCTCTTGTTCGACACTTTGAATCATTGAGCATCGTAAAGTACTTCCTCAAGAGTGCAAAAAAAAAAAACATACACGCTCGAGGTGTAGTCCAGCATGATGAGAAGGCCTGTGCCTATGAGTAAGAACGTACTCCCGAACCAGATCCCTGGGAGGTTTCTTCTCATCTTTGAGACAATGAATCCAGAGATGATGGAGAACGAGGAAGACACGAGGATGTACGGAAGCATTCTGAATTCAAAGGGTGAGTAGGCCGGAGATTCGAGCACAAGGAAAATAGGTACTTGACGCCTGCGCCAGTAACTGAAGAACCGAGTACTGGAGAAACGTCAATCAAACGTCCCGCACACGACAAAATCAAAAAGTAAAACCTTGGTAAAACAAGGGAAGATAACTAAGGTTCGAATCAGTGCGATGCCACCGAGAATCGGACCGCGTTGTCGATGCTCACTACATTGTCGACAAGAAAACAAAGTTGTGGAGAAATGCAGTAGCCATAAGACATCCGGTGGTTCGCGTCTTTGTAACGCCGTCAGAACAGGGTGCAAACCTCGAGCTTGAAATTCACCCTGAATAAACGGGGAGGGAGGATAGCCGCGCGTTTTGTGAACGCTTCGTTGACCATGCCGACGACGAGCAGAGTCACTCCCACGGTAAACGGAACGATCGTCCGAGGTTCTGACCCTCCAAAAAGTCGAGGATTCAATCGGTCAACACAACAAGCATAACAGCACAAAAGACTGACAATTCCCGCCAAAGTTGAGCCCTATGAGGAGGCAAACGACGCCTGCGACAAGACTGAAAAGTCCGATAAAATCAAGTTCGGCGATTTGGTCACGAAGCGGGCGTTTCGGAGGTGGATGAACGTTTAGGAAGACGAACAACAGCGTCGCTGCTATACCACCGATAGGCCTGGAGCTTTCGTGATCAGAGGTGCTGAATTAAACGTTCCCATCGTAGTAAGCACGTACAAGTTGATGAAGAAACACCATCTCCACGATACATGTTGCGATAGAGCCTTGGCAGATTTAGCCGTCATGGCGGACGTTTCGAACAATATAGGCTTACGCCGCCAAGGAGTGGTCCAGTCACACTGTTCAGAATAGAGTCAACGAACCTGGAGCTCAAATCTCGTGAATGAAGTACCTCGCAACGCCATACGTAGCGCCCATTAGCCCACCATATCGTCCACGACTACAAGATCGATCAGTCGAATCGAGAAATGGACCTTTTTATACGTACTCTTTCAACGGGACGATATCCGAGATGGTGATTATCGAGAGTTGCAAGGCGCCGCCGCCGCCGACCCCCTGGAGTGCTCTGGACAGGATCAACCAAGTCATACTTTGCGCAGCCCCACAAAGCGCTGATCCGAGCTGGCATATGACGATGATAAATAAAGCGACACACATTCCAAGCAGGGAAACACACCAAGAATACAAAGATGGATGAGTATAGGGTTGGTTTTCGTCCTAGTGCACGGATGAGGAACGTTATCCGCACGTGTCATCGATGGAGAACCCTACCAAACATATTAGACAGTTTTCCATAGAGGGGGCCACACGCGCCGGCTGTAAGCATGTATGCACTAGCGCAACGTGTGTTAACGACGATGCGATAATGGAAAGCATCAGGCATACCTTCCAACCCAGCTATAACTATTACCCCCCTGAAGATGCCCTACGATGGTGGGGAGCGCGACCGCGACAATAGTCTTGCAGCGTCCCCGTCAGACCCTGCCCATAGCAGCGAAACCTCTCACTCACGTAGTCCAGCGCTCCAAGGAACATCGTACACACCAGAGCGAAGCTAACGATACCTAGTCTGTTCTCGGGCAGAACTTGCACCTCATCCTGCGCCCAGGAAACACCTGGCTCCTTCCGCTTCGCAGCGTGCCTTTCTCGCTGGGAAGAAGTCATGGTCTTGACCATCTCGGACAACTAGGCAATAAACCAAGCGACGTTTTAAGGTGAAGAAGAAGAATTCGGAGTACCGGCGTTGAGCCCCGTCCGCTATGGACCCAACCCAGATAGCGACCCAAAACCGTGGCGCTGACAAGATCGACTACTTATCAGTGCTGTTCGCTTTGCAAGGCTAAAGCTGACGCTTTATACTAACCCCGGCACGCGCACTAAACGCTCTCTCTCATTATACACCTCCGCGGATCGATAGACTCTAGTGACGTGAGAGTGGACCCCAGGCAAATGGCGTGCGGGGCCCGCAAAGTTTTCAAGAGGGGAACAACCACACGCGTTGTGGGAGTGTGCGAGTTGATATACCTCACTAAACATCGCGTGATTGGGAAGCCCATCCTTCTGGTTTCGTTCCGTTCAGGTCTCCCAACTGGAGGATCATACGAGGCATGTCGAGTACGCCAAGTGTAAAAGAGGACAGTCTCCGAGGAGAATGTATTCAGATCGTGTGTGGGATGGGGACTGTCTACGTGTCATGGATGAAACATCTAATCAATTCTAGACACGAGCAAAAAACAATCACCTCTGTTGGCGTCGTCATCCAGCGCATGATGTTCATTCAGTGATAGCCGAGTACTTTAGAGACTGGCGGAACACTCCGCAGATCTTCTGTTCCATGCGGAGCTTAAAAATGCACTATGCGTGTCTTACTCAGGAGGCCTTCCAAGCCATATATTATGCTCATTTTTTCTGCACGTCTCTCATAGGATGGGCACTGCCAGCACCTCAGACAACATCATTGTCTGGCCATCTTGTAGTGTTGATTATTTGATATCATGGGCAGGCAAACGACGTTTCGGACTAGATCGCCTCAGAAGATCGTCACCAAACTTTCCTCCCCGATACCAACTCTCCCATACTGGATGCAAAAAACGCATGCCACTGGTTCGCCATGCTCTTCTTGACCTTGAGCACCACGCTGCACAATACCCCATGTTTGACGAACAGCGTCCTCGGGTCCGAGGACTGCGAGGATGGGTGTAACAATCGCACTGGTGGCGCCGTCCCAGAGACGAGATAAGTACCAACGAAGGCGTGAGATGATCATACGATCATGTCAAGAAAGCGAACATCACTTGACGACCGACTCAGAGTGACCGTAGGTTCATCGTCATCGCCTGCATGCACCGTACCCGTACATAGTAAACGCATGAGATCGATATCTCCAAATGAAAAAGACCCTCACGACGGAACGCTTTCGCGTGCTAATTCCCCCTGACCTTGTCACCGCGCTCCGCACGACGTGTTGACAACGCGAACATGAATGCTCGCCACTATTACGCCGTCGCTCCTTCGTGTACCCTGACAAACCTCCGCAAGGAGCTGTGGGAAGAACGGCTCGACGTGGATCGGTATCCTCCCCGACATCGCGGCGAACGCGGATGAACAGATCGGTGAAGGGGACGACGACGTTGTACGGTGTGATGCCAGTGGCAGATTCGTCGGTGCGCTCGATAAGCTCTCCGATCGCAGGCAAACCAGGCATACGTTTTTTTTTTGACGGTCTGGCGAAGAGCGAACGACTAAAGGCTCCAGTTCGTCTTGGCAGTAGTCGCACATGCCTCTGAAACGGGGTCGACGAGCACAATATGGATACTCGACGATCGGAAGCGAGCGACAACTGGTCGGTATAGTGCATAAAGACGTCCTGAGCATATATGACCCACCTCCACGAGCACCTTGAACGACGTCAGCAACAAACGCCTGAATCTTTGGATGACTGATCACCTGCTTCAAACGCAGGCTGCTCGCCTGCAACATGATACATCACCCATTGACGGTCGCGGCCTCTTTCAGAAAGCGACCTCGCCCGTTTTTTTTTTGAACGGCAAACGAACCGGTGACGTTGTGTTCGATGTGGATCGTCAGCACTTGGCGGTCGGCGGTCGGCGGTCGCGGCCTTGTCAACGTTTTGGACCCGTGTGGCATCGTTCGTTCACGTCCGCTCCGTTTCGTTCTGAATTCCCGACCGTGTTTGCAAAAACGGAACGGTGTGGACGAGTGAAACAAAGGTGTCACAAAATGTCACAGACGTTACAGTGTCAACAAGTAAAACGAGCGATAACAAAGGGCGACTCGAATCCTAGACGACGACTTGCGTGGCAAGCTTCAACGCCCCATCGTCCCTACACTCTAATAATTTTTTTCAGTACTCGTTTCGTATTCCCCGACTCCCACGAAATGGAGGAGGGTTTTGTGGGGGAGCCATGTCATCCACGGGTCTCGTGCAACGTGCATCTTTTCGTGGTGAGTATCATGGTTCGTGCATACACCCCTCGCAGGCTTTCCAACTTCAAACGTCCCACCCGACGTCTGTGATGACGACCGCTGGACGCAGGCGGCGAGGAACGCCGGGGAGAGGTCGACGCGCTCGGTAGGCTGTGTGGTCATCTAGCCTTCTAGATATGAATCAAATCCCAGATCAAAAGACTATCAGGAGTCGGGGACTGGCATAAACGACGCGTCGACAATGCACACTCGTCATTTATAACATTACGCAAGTACTATCCCAAAACAAAAGACAACAAATGAACGTGAAAAAAAGCCGAGGGTATGCCTTAATAAAGTCTATAGTACAACGTTCCATGCTAGTGGGGATATCGATGCTGGGAATCTAATGCGCGTGCCATGATCACTATGCTGTTTCGTCAGACCTCCACTCTTCTCTTGTCCGCGTCTGGCTCAAGGTGAGCGACGGTGTTGGTCGGCGTCAGATCGGGGTCAGAGTCCAATGACTTGGATGCTTGCGGATCGCCTTCGTCTGCCGTCCCTCTCTCAAGGTCTTCAGGGCTCTTTTCGTCCCCGATCCGCACCGTTTTGCGCTCCAGCGAATACTCGCGCAAGAACAGCGTCAGAATGAGCGCAAAGCCACTCAGGGGCGTGGACATGATCCATATCGTGCCGATTGCTTCTGACCACGCATGCAATACGGCATCGCGAAGGGTGAGGTTCTGATATCGTGTTAAGTCATCAGCTCATCCAAAGAACGGAACACTGACAGAAATGGTATGGACCATGCCGACACTGTCGTTGAGTGCGGCAGCTGTGGTAGGAATACCGAGGCTAGCGAAATTGGGAATGCCCGCGAGTTTCGCAGGAAGGACGCTGGAAATGATCGCTTCGCCGACGGCAATTCCAACAGCACCTCCAACGGTACTAAAAACGTCGATCCTCTAGTTATAGGTCAGAGACATGATGTTATAACGAGCTTACCGAATAAACATGAAACCACTTGAGGCGGTAGCCATGTCCTTCAGAGGCATCGCCGCTTGGAGAGCGACTAGCGGTACTTGGAACAGACAGCCTGATCCGAGGGCTGCGATCAGAGGGAAAATCTCCTGCTTGGCGCTTTAGATTGAGTCAGCATGACGACGAGAGCTCGTAAACATGAAATACATACAGGCTTGAGGTATAGTCCAGCGTGATCATGAGACCCATGCCGAGGGTCATCACGGTGAATGCTACCCACATGATCGGACGATATCTTCCTGTCTTGGACAAGATCAAGCCAGAAACCACAGATATGATGGCAGTCCCGAGTGAGAAGGGGAGCATCCTATGCGTATAACGTGAATCAAAAGAGGGGTAGTGGATGGTATAACGCATACTTGATACCGGCGCCGGTGGCCGATGCACCGAGTACTAGGACAGGTCAGCGCTCGTGTTTGTAAAGTAAAAGGGAAGACCAACCTTGGTAAAACAAGGGCAGGTAACTAGGTGTTAACTTCAGTCAAGATCCGCGGTGTTTGAGCTTCCATCACTCACAATGAAGTTCCAAAGAAGACGACGGCATGGAGGAAAACAGAGACGAGCACGATGCCAGTGGTGCGAGTCTGTGACATCTCGTTGGGTACAATTTAAATCGATTTGGGATGACAGCTCACCTTGAACAAACGTGCAGGGACGATTGCGGAGCGCTTCGTAAACATTTCATTGATACCGCCCGCAATGAGCAAAACGATCCCGGTAACAAGTGGAACGATCGTCTTTGCGGCCGACCCTTGCAAACGGTTGATTAACCCTCCAACACAAACGGCACGACACGATGAATACTCACATGACGTCTGACTAAAGTCAAAGCCGAGGAGCAAACAGACGACGCCACCGACGAAGCAAATGAGTCCGATAAAATCGAGTTCGGCGACTTGGTCTCGAATGGGGCGTCTTTGATGGGGATTAAGATTGAGGAAAGTAAAGAGAATGATTGCTGCAACACCGCCGGTGGGTCTAGAGACGGTTGTGAGTATGAATGACGGGAAGAACGACGACGTACAGGTTAATGAAGAAACACCATCTCCAAGAGACGTGTTCCGCAAAAGCCTTTAGGATGTGTGAGCAAGCAGCAGGACAAAGGAAGAGCACGAAACGCACACCACCCAGAAGCGGCCCTGCGACGCTGTCAAATTGATCCATAAATAAACGTGCAAGGTGAGGATGGGGAGAGGCTCCACCTTGCAATGCCATACGTCGCACCAATCAACCCACCGTACCGACCTCGACTGCATGACCGTCAGCGAGATAGGGCAAGTCAAGAATCCAACACGCACTCTTTCAACGGGACAATGTCGGAAATGGTGATGACCACGAGCTGTATGATTCCACCACCTCCGATACCTTGCACGGCTCTACACACGATTAACCAAGTCATGCTCTGCGCCGCTCCGCACATTGCGGAACCGAACTAGAAATGGGGAAATGAGCACGCAAGGGGGGCATACGAGTTGCCTGAACGCATACCAAAAAGGTGACTATGGACGAATAAAGGATTGGCTTGCGGCCTGGTACGTATATCAGGGGAAAGCTTATCTGCAGGGCGTAAATGATGCTTACCGAACATATTTGACAATTTCCCATAGAGGGGGCCGAAAGCGCCGGCAGCGAGCATGTATGCACTTGAACCAGACGCTTGACAACGTTTTGCATACAGTCATGATGGGACGTTACCTGCCAACCCAGCTATAGCTGTTTCCACCTCCCAGCTGAGCGACGATCGTCGGGAGTGCAGTCGCAACGATCGTCTGTTGGTACAAAGTGTGTGAGCGCCAGCTGCAAGAGCAATATGACTGTTTTCGGACTCACCTGGTCGAGTGCCGCCAAGAACATGGTACACATCAGTCCAAAGAACACGATACTCAACCGGTTCTTGGGCAAGACATGCTCTTCCTTGTCTTTCCACGATGCGCCTGGTTGTGTCTTTTCGACAGGGGATGCGCCGTGCTGTGTCGACGCACCAGCCATGAATGTGTCGCTTGGAAGCTTCTCTGTAAAGCGTGTTCAGCTGCAAGTGGGGGGGGGACGGCGAAATGGGAATAGGAAAGAGAGAGAGAGAGCGGAATATATATGATCCTCGATTCCGTCCACATTTCTCATTAAAAAGTTGTGCCGGAACCAGACTCTCACGGGGTTGCCGTCCGACGTCGGAGATGATTGCGTGTAGTTGAAGTGTAAGTGACCCAAATCTGGTCGTGTCAGACTCTCGAGGAGAACATCACGTGGTTCGTCGAGTTACAAAGCACTCGGACCGATCTGGATCCGTGCGTGGCTCGATCTCGTTCCCGTAGAGCATCCAATCGATATCAACATATCAACTGGATGGATCATCGATCATCGATTTACGTCGTAATTACGGCATCTACACGACAAGCATGACATCCGCTCTTTGTCGGACGGTAGTCACACGAGTCAAACTCGCTTACTCAGCCCACATACATGGAAGTTTCAGTCGGAGATGGCTCGATCCACATTTCACGCTCCGACTCATACGTGCGCTCACCTTTGTAGTCTATCTCCAAAACGACCGACGGAGCCCTAATATTCGAAACGTACTTTTTTGGGGGCTCCCCACCATCTTATCTCCAACAGACGACTCTACTTTGAAATCCAGACTCGCCTCAAACGTGCGTTGGACCGCCTGACCGAGCCCAACAGAGAAAGACCCCCCCGTGTCTATATCAGGACACGTCTTTCCTGCATGCATTTATCTACTCGGATAAGATAGGGGAAACGACGTTATTATCACGTGAGATTCGACGTCATTGCACTGATGTCATTCGTGTCTAGCGACTCTTCATATCCACTGCTATCGAAAATCATCGACACTGTATACGCCTCGTGATCCCAGAACACGCTGCATGGAGCATGGCAGTGCGATCCTCTGAACCCTCGTACCCACATCTGCCGTTGGGTCTAACGGGCATGCATCAAGACCGCCAAAAAGGCAGGAACGCGGCCTCCTCGAGGTGATTACAACAAGGGCACCTCGCCAAAGGAAATGAAAAAAATAAAGCATTCCCGATATGAAACCAACTCGTCATGACCTACCCGTTCGTCATACAGAAGCTTGAATGTGAAAGGCGGGGTTGAGGCGGAGGCGGCGTAAAATGAACGGACGTGGTCTAGTGTCGATGGACGTCACAGGAACGTGACACTAGATGAGGGGCAACGATCGGGGGTCGATGTGGATATCGAGGGAGAACATTACCACGTGGCTCGTACTTTTTGCAACAGTCGACACAGCTGTTTGACTTGCGTAGGCGCGAACAGCTTCAAAGGGGGGGAAGGGGCATACACAGCCCCGGCAGGGCCAATACACTGTGTCGGTATTGCGCCAGCAAGGGAGGAGTAGATAGCGACCATGCGGGATCCGCGAGGCAACCACTTTTCTCGTCCGTACGCGGGAATGAAACGAACGTGGTTGGAGCGCACAGGTCACGATGACGACGTCGACGGCCTCGTAGTCAGTGCGATGGCAGGTCAGGTACAAACGACAAGCGGGTAACCGTACGCGCGCGCACAGGTTACCGGTCAAAACCTAGCGAACGTCGAGAAGACGAGGTGAAAGCGTTCGGTTAGATATGATATCGAACACGCGGCATTCCGGGGGCGATAACGAGGACCGATGCCGAAACATGGACACTGACTGTTTTTCGCAGGATTTTCGGAAAGAGCATGGCCGAACGAAAACAGGACTCGAGAAACCGAACGACGACCATGCGCGCGGTCCAGGTCTCACATCGTTTACCAAATGATACTTGTTTCGAGTGTCCACACGCCTGGTCGAAACGTCCTGTACAGGATGGCAGCCTCGCAGGGCTGATGAGAAATAAAACCCTGGATTCGGGTGTGGGTGTACGTCCAGGGATAAGCCAAGTACGAAACCCTGGCCTCCCGAGGCAGGACGCGCGCAAAGGGCGTGCCAGGTCTTCTCTCACAAGTATCGCTGAGCTTATATCCGAATCAGCTCTCCCCCGCCGACAACACCGGAAGTGGATGGGTAGTCTGCCATGAGAGAGAGACCGTCGAACGACCGGGGAAAAAAAAAGATGGCGCAAAGAAACGAACCACCATATGGCATAAAAGCTCGACCCATCGTGAACGGATCTATTGCAACGTTCAGGGGGAGGACACACAGCAAGAAAGAAAGAGCAACACATGCATGATGGAGACTTGGTTTTTTTTTTTTTGGGGGCGGCCACATGTTCAATTGTCGGCGGGTTTCGTGGACGCTTCGCCGGATAGTCTAACCACATCTCCTTTATGAGACGCGTTTTTTTTTTTTGCAAATGAGTCGGACGTAAATTGAACGTACGTCGACCAACCATATTAGCTTGTCAGCGCTTGACCAGGGGGAAAGGGGGGCACGGCGACCGATTGACTTGACAGCCCGTTTACGCAGGTTGGGGGAAACCCCCACAGTCTAGACGGCGTTCAAGGGGGTACCGCGCGAGAGAAACCGAACGAGCATGACAAACAAGTAAAAAAAAAGCGTGCCACTTGCCTTTGCTGGCCAAGCGACCCGCGCTCGCCACCAAACTCGAACGTTTCGACCCGGTTGCAGGGGCAACAAACAAAAACGCTTTTTTTTTTTCGGGTAAAGCGCTGCCTTTCAATTTTCTTTATTCGACCCGACGACAGAGAGAGAGAGAGAGAAAGACACGTAAAACAATGACTCGCCGACGCATGTTGATCCCTCCAGACCCGCCGTTGCCGGTCATGGTAACAAACCCCCAATAGTTTGGTCTCGGCTACTGCCGTCCTTGACAGCCATTCGCCGAGACGAGTATGCAGGGTTCGGATGCGTACACATGACGGGGATGCTCAGCGCAATCTCGCCAAATTGTGTTTTATTGAGCGGGAAAGTCTGGAGGGTGCCCATCGGTGTTTACGGAATGTTGGCTTTTTTTTTTTTTTTCCTGCGCTTTTTTCGCGTATACTGCGGTACGTATTATGGTCTAGTCTAGAAAGAGTGGTGAAACGTCCGCAGAAAGCCCACCTTTTAGAGTGCTGATAATCGCATGGCCTTGATCGAAATCGCTCGGTTCGCAATCGCGCAGACATTATGGACGATGTTTCATTTCGTTTCATTCTTCGCAAGAGTGACTATCTTATACAACTCGTAAGATCCGTTCCACTCGTGAGTGGAGATGTCTATATCTAGACGTTTCTCCTTCTGCCCCTGTTCGCTCCACATGGCCGTCAATAGACCGTCCAAGCCCTCCAGGGGACATGTGTTTGATAGATGAAAATAGATACCGTTCCAGGTGAAAAAAAAAAAAGGTAGGTATGTGGATGGGGGATGCATAATGTGCCGCATGGAAATTGTCGCCAATCAGATAATGATATGAAACTGCGAAAACGAAGAAAAAGTCCTGCAACCATGAAATGGAAGATGTCGGTGGCGCTGAATGGGATGGAATGTAGAAACCGCGGTTCGCGCGGGGATCCAAGGGTTGGCGGCGACAATGTATGGTGAAAAGGTGTTCCTGCGGCGCATGCGGATCTGGGGGTGGGCGCGTGGCGCGACGTGTCCCATTTCCAGTGAGGATGTCGCGAGTCCCCTTGTTGGCAAACGCGCGAAAAAAGGGATTGCATATACAATGCGCACAGCAGTGCGTTGCGAATGACGGAAACGGGGCAGGATTTGCTCAACCCGTCAGACGGCGTCTCAGTCTTCGTTTCGTCCTGAAGAGGGTAAAGCGCAAACTGAGAACGATGGCTTGCCAGTGACGACGAAGATTCTGAGTGCATGTCGGGCTGGACGAGGAAAATGGGCAAGGGTGCGAACACGAGGTAAAGGATGACTCACGTCCACTCGGAATCAGCTTGGATCACATGGTCTCCCTCCGCGGTGGAAGGGGACTGCTTCTCATCTTGGCCCTTTGATCGCTTTGTGGGCGACCTGGGTCTTGAATAAAACGACTTTTCTTTGAGGGGCGCGTGTACGAGATGTTCTGCGTCCTCGTCCTCGTCTGCTGCTAGGTAACGCGATTCGTACGAGGCAGGTTCCTCATAAGAGTAATAGACGGGGGGTGGGTGGTAGGTGACGGTCGAGGAGGGTCTGCGTGGCTGACGGTCGAAAGAGGGGCGCTGCTGCTCGAACTGGCAGTCTTCGTCGTCCTCGTCGTCCTCGTCTACGTATCCCTGCTCCCAACGCGATTGGCGGGATTGCATGTGGGAGTGGCCAAAGACGGGAAAATGGCGAAAGTCGGGATCGTGTAGATCACCGCTGTGGTCGACGTAGACCTCCTTGGGTGCCATCCTGGGAGACTTTATGAGGGGGGAGTGAGTGGCAGGGGAGGCGTAGGCGGGATCGAGGAGACGTGCAATGTCGGCTTCGCGCGAGGATGGGGAGTATTGGCGTGAGTATGGCGCAAAGTAGTTGTGAGAGATGTTGCGGGAGGAGGGAGAAGGGGATCGATTACGCCTGAGACGATGGCGAAGAGGGGGTGGTGAAGAGCTGGAAGAGGATGAAGCGGTATCGTACATTGGGGGAGAACCGTCATCGAGTGGCATGAGAGACTATGAGAAGGGGTGGCCACGGGTTGAATGGGAGAGACGGAGGGGAAGTGAGCGGGCGGAGGAGAGCGGGGTTATATAGCCCCCATCTTGCCGCCATCAGCCAGGGCTTGACAAAGACAGAGACACACAAAACGCGCTCGGGCAATACAAGGCATCCATTTCAGATCCCGTGCGATACCCAAATCGAGATATCAGATCTCGCCTCACGTGCGATGCCGTTCCCATTGGCCGTACCCCCCTTCCCCTCTTCCCCTCCTCCCCCCTCCTACTACTGCACACGTTCCCCGCCTCGACTTGCACGCATGTCCTGCTCGATTATCGCTATCCGATTCTACGCAAAACTTACAGCAGTTTCGTACTCCCAGTAATAGCTGACTCAGCCATTCCGCACTCTGCCGTGCCGTCAGCACACAATGCCTGTCTCGGTCCCTTGTCCACCCCCCCGCTTTGTAATAGCAGTGTGATCGCTACAAATCACCCTCCGACCTCCACATACCTAGAGTAGTAAATCGTTCCTGTGCTTGTTCCGTCCTTCACGCGTGAGTCACACCCAACTGCCAGGTGACCGCCGAAACACCCGGCTCGCCACGCATCCACACACAAGACCCATATTGTTCTCCACGCCCCTTGTTGTAGATTATCACATCCGGCGGTACGAGATAAGATCACTTTTGCGAGCACGTTCCACTTCCGATGTCTCCGTGAGGATTGGCGAAAACCTAACAATAGCACCGCTTACCGGCTCTCCTCATGTCCACCTTCCTCAGAGAATCCCTTCCCTCGTTCCGCAGAAATCCAGGGAGACCACCGTGCGGGAATGCGCATACCTTCCTCGACCGTCATGTGGCCCACGCAAGGCCATGGAGACGCCCAGGCTCCGACCTCGGCATTTCGGACATGTCGAGGCGTGAATATAAAAGGTCACGCCAGCTTTCCCATTTCAGAGGCGTTCGTGTCGAATGGAAAGGGGTTGCTGTGGAGGGGTAGCTCCATAATTCCCGCTATCGGTCGAGTTCTCTACCTGTGAGAGCTACTTGTGGAGGGCGTAGGGTGTAGAGTCCATTTCCTGCATTTGCTTGACCATGCAGAGGCCGTCATGATCCACCCCTCAATCCATCGATTATCATGCATGCATGGAGGACAATCGATCCTCGTCGCTTGATTACCCCGCCTGACGTTCGATCTGCTATTTTGGTTGGATCCAGTGGAGTGCCTGCCAACATCGTCCCCCAATGGTAACGTCGCACAATTCGACTGCAGTGGTACGGGCGAGCCCGTCACGATTGGCTGAGATACGTCGTACCATCCGGAACGTCGTCCGGCCGGGTCGTCCGGTCTCGCCCAACCGGAAGCCAGCCACCTCCCATGCCATATCCGTCCACGCCTCGTTCTCAGCCCGTGTCCCTCGGAACGTAAAGCACACGGAAAAGGGCCATTATTATCTTATCTCTCCCAGCATGGTCCATCCCATCTGCAAATTCCCCTTCGACCCAATCAGCTGAGACCGTATCTCTTCTTTAATGACCGTGTCCCATAGATGGTCATCCGTCCTTATGGGTACTAGTCCACGCCGACGGAAAGTACCGCGACTGTATAGATATCGCATCTGAAACACCGATTGGGCATCGCCGTGATTCACCGGACTATGGTGTCGACTGGACTGTCCTCGCTCCACCAACTCGGAAATATACGGAACGTCCAATCCAACCTCACGATCACCCCTCTTGGTCGGTCATTTCGGCTATTCACAGGGTTGCCGCGTCTGGATCATCGTTCAGAGGCTATGTCGTCCACCATCACCATGTTCAGTTCTTTCCTCGCTTCGCGGAAGACGCTCCAATGGGTTTGGCTTTAGCTGAAACAAGTGACGGTCAACTTATAGGAGGCTATGTCTGTCTCTCGAATAGTTTATAATTAATCGCAGTACTTACCGGGATCCATTTGGTGGGTCCTGTCAGGCAAAGAACAGGAACATCGCCCCATGCGGACCCGAAGAGGTTTTCCAACGAACCACGATTGTCACGGGATGTGTGTGCGCGGTGTTAACTCGTGTGGTTAAACCATGAATGAATCCATGAACCTTCGTCGTAAGCAGGACGCGCCACTGCACACATAGGCTATGAGATGAGCGCTAGCTGAGGTGATGACTCGACTGACATTACCGCGATGAGTCATCGGGATGACATTCGCGTCTGACGATCAAGTCAATCATTCGTAAGCGGGATGGCGATGAGTAACGCTCTATAGAACGAATTCGAACATGGGCGAATCCTCGAGGATTGATGTTCACCGCTCTCCCCCCCAAGTCAATACGTGGGACCGGATATTGCACAACCCCGATCGTTCTTGAGTGACCTTTTTGTTTCATAGTTGATCGTCGAAAATCCCCGGTAACAGCTTTCCGAAACAATCTTGACCGGCAATACATCTAATGATCCTTGATAGGCCAAACCGGAGAGGCATGCCCGGCAACCTGATTTCATTTCGGTGATTTCCAGTTCCGAATGAACGTGTAAATGGCAATATGCAATGGCGTTAATACTGCCCCAAAGCACCGCATCTTGTCTTTTGGCGATAATAATAAGAGAGCTCATTGTTCGTCTGATGAAACGCACCAACGACATGCATTGTCGCCTCGATCAACTGAGCCTACGTCGGAGCGATATTGAATTTATAAGAGCGAATTCACCGTCCACGAGGTCATAACGATCGCCCGGTAAGGAAAGGCCATTACCAGCGGTCGAACGCCATTCAATGACGACCGTCCAGCTCGCTTCCAAGGAGGGTCGTCACTCTCCACCTCGGCTTCTACCACGCGCACTGTCAGGATGCCACTCGTTCTCACAGACCACGACCCGGCTCACCACGCGTTCGTCATCGATAAGCACCACGCCAAAGCATGACGCATTTCATGGACACCATAAAGATTGGAGATTGGCTCAGCGACGCAAAATGAATGACGACGTGGGGGGGTGATCTGTGACGTGCGCGACGCGTGTCCAAAAACACCTGTTTTTGATCTCTTGTAGAGACTACGTGACCACGTTCATTTCGCGAATCTGATTCGAGGGTGGGTAGCCAATCTTGGTTTAGCCCTCGTAGACGCTCCTCCACGAGGGGCGACGTGGTACGAGCAGTACACCGATGCGGCGCCGCTTGTGCGAGTCGTGCCGCGCTGTGCTAGTGTGTCCGGCGCGCCGTAGCCTCATGGCGTTTATAGCCCCTATTGTAGGTTATCCCGAGTATTGACTCTCCCTACGTGGTCGGAAGCGCGGCACCCCCAACTGCCATCTCAAACTGGACGAGGTGTGGCACTGGCGTTCACATTTCCTTCATATCCGATCCGGTGTGTGTGAAAATGCTGTATGCCTGTCCGAGGTGAAACGCGATGCTGTACCACAGGATCCTGAGGCATTTCAGGGGCGATATTGGCGTATTTCCGTTGGAAGATTTGGATATCCATGCGTGCTATGGATCCTAGAAGCAAGCGCGCGCTTGCGCGGATCTATGGAGGTTGTACAGCAATTTGGAAGAATGGAGGTGGGTGCTCATTCAGAAGAACTGATGGCAGTGTACCCAAAAAAAAAAAATGTCGTACCACTCGTCTCACCGGCCCAAATCTGATTGCGGCCGCGCGTTCAGATTCGCCACAACTTTGACGATGAGAAATTGGCTGTTCCGTCCATAAGCTTGGGTTGCATTGCCGTGGGAAAGACTACTCTATACGGATTTGGAAACGTACTTGGACGCGAGGCTGAACTGCGGATTCCACTGGGATTCCTTCGAGCCTAGACGGCGTTGGGCGAGCAATACAATCCGCTCCGCCTATCCATTCAACCCCCTCTCCACAGCTTGGCGCGCACGTACAGCAGCACGCGAGGCTTCGCTACGAGATCATGTAGTTGATCGAACTGAAGTCAAGCCTTGGAGGGGATACATGTCTCCGTGACATGGCCAGAAAACAACATCGTGTACATGGTCAAGGAACCCACAAAGGGTTAGCGGACATGCGACTATGGAGACGAGCGTCGTTCTGTATGATGGACTTGTGGGGCTTCTTTTCTTCCCTGATCGTGTCATCACAAATGAAAAACTGCAGGCCTCTCGGTCCTTTCACTCCAACAGGCCGGAATTCTCTCTCAGATGCCGGCGGGGAACGTAAAAAAGTGAGTCAAATATCGCATTCCTGCTCTCTCTCTTTCTCTCGTTCACTGATCGCGGCGTTCTCGATCTGATTTCACAGAGGATGACATGGTCCATCTCTTTGCTCAGGCAAAGATCACACGGCCCACGAAAACTTCTTCTTATCATGACCGTCCTGGCAAGTCAAAAGACGTAAACGACCATCCCGTCGGGCGTCTAGCTACAATACGAGTGCACACGACTCACCGCCGTGTATGTGACATGTCAACAAACACACAACTATCCCGCTTTTCGCCACAATCAAAACCCCACCTGTAGATCCAATTCATGCTCGACAGGGGTGCGCCACCGTGAGCCGGTTTGAGCATCATAGTGGTTCTTTTCGTTTTGTCGCGACCCTGCCGTGCATCGTTGCCAATTCATGACCGTCGACGGTCCGCAACTATCTGGGCTCATGTTCCTACGCTTCCCACCCTAGGATAGGTCCAGAAACGTCAGGCACTCCTCCGAAACCTTGCTGGACTACCCATTGTCTGTCAGCCCGGACGTCGTTCGTACCATCGTTCGTCCTCCCCTTGACACTCTTTCTCACCATGCCGATCCAACGTTTTCAGTTGGCCGTTTATCATTTTAAACTCTTTCCTTGGTCTTCACGCTCGTCTCACAGCATCACACGGTGATGTCAGGATTCAATTCCTTTTTTTTTTTTTCATATACAGTATGCAACCTCGAGTCATACGCGTTGCGGCCTGTCATCTTGTCCATTCTAAACGCGGGTTTCACCTCTCTCTCTCTTGACTACCTACCTACCGTGGATTGTCCGCCGGTGTGCTTCCAACGTGACGTGGCCATGAATTTAAATCTACACGTGCGGGCATCTGGCGACGTGCGCTGGCGTCAGCGAGTTGACTTCCGATCGTCTCCCCCAGAGCACATCGATTTGCAAGTCTGGACCAAACTGCCACGTGCCCTTCCAACCCCGGGTATTGCGGGTAACTCGCGACGACGTCGACCTCGTGCAATTCCTAGTAACTCGATAGAGTTCGGCCGCTTTCACGTATCAATATTACATATAGCTTGGTGACCGGTACTTGTAATCTGCTCGTTACCAAGTAATACCGTCGCTGGCCCATCTCCATAGTGAAAAGTTAATTTACGTTCTTCCATGCGTCGTATCCATCACTTTTATCGACGTCTTTTTCCCCCCCATCCTTCGAAGCAAGTATTACTTTTTTTGATCACGGTCCGCACGGTCCGTCGGCGACGGCGTGGAGAACGATTTGTGGTGACAGCACGGTCGTGGGGTTGGCGTGGTGCGATGTAGGTCCCTCTTTTCTGAAAATGGTGTCGTCCTCGTCGCTTTACAGCCAAGGCTCGCTTTACGTCCGCTATCGCACAGATCCCCAGACTTGGTCACTGCTCGGACGGGTCTCTCTCGATCTAGGTGCGATTAGATCAGTCTCGTCGAACGCACATGCGGTTCATTCATCCACTCACGATAGCGCCAACGCACGTTCGAAGCTTCATCGACCGGTATGACTACGCCAGTCCCTTATTCGGTGCACGACACGTTCGCATACTTTTCATAAAACGTCGTCAGGGAATAACCAACAGAGCGAACCGGTTCAGGCGAATGGTTACCTGCGAAGTGTATCTTGAAGACGGACAGCAATTCGCCGGTGGGTGGCATCGGATGAAAGGGCATTCTTGCGATGTAAGGGCAATGGCGGCGTTGACCGTCTTTCGGGGTGTTCTTCGTGATTGGTTTATTCCCGAGGTCGCGCTTGATCCCCTGCCGATGGTTATCGTAGGGGCCGCTGCGACAGTGGCGGGGATACCGTCCAGTTATCTTGGGACGGTCGGGTGACTTGTCGAACCGAATGCCAGTCACGGCACCACATGAAGTAGAAGCAGCAACTGGATACGGAGTCTGCAAGTCTTCTGCAAGAACACCCATGATCAGGTATGGTTATTCAAGGTCTGCGGGAAGCTTTCTGGGGAGTGGGTCGGTTTCTCCTCTTCCTATTTAGCGGCAGTGGACGTGCCGCATTGCTGGGTAAATGCTCCTGTTCTAGCCAACATTTTTGCTGCGAGAGCGTCAC
>JBBPNO010000339.1:0-28263 GCA_038090915.1 Boletus eberwhitei
GACCTTACTATAGATCATATAAACATATCCTAGACCAATGTTAGCCAAGATTATGGTTTTGACTTTTAGTTTTTAACTCCCAGATGAGTATATAGACTTGCAATGGACCTAAAAGAGATAGTCCCTACCCTTATTGGACCCTCTGAACACGATGGTAACATTGGCTAAGCCCCAAAAAATCAGATGAGCAAATGGCATCACTGACCCCCCCTCCCTCTTCTACAAAATAGGGTATATCAAATCAAAGAACCATCAGGGAACTAATCCAGCATTTTTCCCAGGGGTTTTTAGACCCTCTGAATCCATTGGTGACACTCCCGAGCCCCCAAAACATCATCTTCATCATGATCCAAGATACATGCACGGAACACCCTTGTTTGATTTTTATCTCAAGAACGCGACCACAGATCTTCATGATTAGGGGCTCAAAATGATCGTATAAATGGCCTCTATATGATGGTAACATTTGCGAATCCAATATATGGTTTTGAGTTTGAGACTTATCTCCAAAATGACCATATAAGTGATCCGATGGAGACGCTGGGTTGGTGGAGGGTGAAGCAAGACAAGGGTACGGACGGCAATGAGAAAGTGTGCGGCAGTGCCAGCATTGCCGAGGTAGAGTTCCGCCCCAGGGGGGAAGTGAGAGCTTGCCACTAGATCCGGTGACGATGAGCATTTCGCCATCGTTGGCCAATTCGAAGGTAGCTGCCTAATGGGGGGTGAGCACACGGGGGTTAGGAGATATGTGGTAACATAAGCTCAAGGCGTGTAGCAGGAAACACATACGGGTAGTAAATACACATCAGTAAAATCGAAACACCAGGCTAAGGATACGATCTACATATCCCATTTGCTCCAGGAACCTCTGACACAATCTGCTAGGCTGCTGCACCAATATCACCTCTTCGCAATAATGATCTCTGCCAATTTCTGCGCCTCGCTATGAGGAAGCGCACAACGTGCTTCGAGCTGCTTCACTATTTCTTCCTTCTTGAGGAACATATTGCCTGCCAAATGTGGCCGAAGCCTCTCAGTAAAAGTGGTGAGCCAACCCCGTATGTCCTGGACGTAAGAAGGGTTGTGACTGCTTAGGGCATCATGAAACAGTTTCTGAAGAGCCTTCTGCGACTGATCCCGTTTCTCTGCATACAACATGCATTCAGCCGGGAGGGCGGTGATACAAGCATGTGCGACATGGGAGATCCCACATTCGTCGAGATTCCTTTTGTTTCTATCCCACCAATCCTCCATGACGTCTTCGCTTTCCAGGTGTGTGATGACGAGGGCGAGGGGGACCCGGTTGTTACACAAAATCTCGGAAAAGAGGCGATAGTTTCGCACCATCGCAACGTTGACTCTCCCACCCCTGATGCAGAAGAGGAGGAGATCGATGCCACCAGCCTTGTGCAGGGACACAATGAGCTGCTGAGCCTTTTCGATGGCGCCCATAAATGTATTGACACCTAGCTCTGGGATTTCAAGCCCGACCGTGTCAAAGATGCGGAAAGAGGTGTTTGAGTTTGAAAGCATGAAAGAATACTCCTGAGTCTTTAGCGTGCAGTCCTCTGAGGTTGAAGCCGTTAACGCGACATTGCGGCCCGCCATCAAATTGATCACCGAACTCTTGCCGATGCCAGTTTCTCCAAAGAGAATCACATTTTTGGGTGTGACGCCGAGCGACACTAACGGAAAATAATGATTAGTAATACCTCACGGTGATCCTCTGCAACCTACTACTCGGAGTGTCATTATAGATAAAATAATTTTGAATGGAGTCATTGTCATTGCCAAGCTTGTCCTTATCAGAGACGCCACGAGGGTCAGTGATGTGCTGAGGGTTGGCAAAGGAACTGTGTGCATGAGGTTTCTTGTCTAACATGGTATCACTTGCCAAGCCACTGGGCGAGTGTGATTGATCAATACCAGAGTGAGCCGATGATCCATGCTCGTTGTCTTTCAGATAGACAGTATCTGAGAGCGATGAACAATTGTGACAGTATGGAAACGACATTCTTACTTTTGTGTGTAACTATAGAATAGTGTACCGGCACTAGTTCTGTAAGATGATTCTCCAGGTCCTCCAGCGTGCATGATTGTCCCTGGTTCACGACGATTAAAAAAGTGAGCATGAGAGGAAAGGATTCCCCACCCCTTCAATCAATTTGAGCATTGCTATCCATTGACTGTCGTGGGTCACAGCGATATTTGCAGATGGTTCCTGTACCACCATGAGTACAACCGCGACATATCTTGATCCAAGGTGCTACAAACCTTCTTCAATAGATACCGATTAATAATCTCCGATGGATGGGACGCCTAGTAAGTGTCTGCGTCGATCTAGGTCCGAACTGGTGATACAAAATGAAATTTACCTGTGATATTTGTGGTACGTGCTGGATTATTACATTGTTTTGGGGAGTCTCCGTCGCTGTTGTCCGGTTCGAGGCCCCCGCCAGTGGATTTAGGGGCCGAGTGAGGGAAAAAAGCCTGCCGAGCAATCCAGTTCCTTGTTGTTCACTCGGCCCTTGCTCAGAGAGATTGGGTGTGACTGTGATCGCGCGAATGAAAATGGTTTGGTTATTTTGTCCTTGACGGTCTGGTGGGGGGCCAATCTTGCACCTAAAACGACCTGCAGGCTGCCAAACCGAGGCCCCCCGTACAGCCCGTTCATCTACTTCCACCAAGTTGCAATGCACACGGACGGGGTCGGTATTCGCAGCTGTCCGCATGCTGAATGATGCAATGGACCATGAACACGTTTTATAGAACCCAGTGAGTAGGTAGATCGAGTTGGATCGCGGCCATCCAAGACGATCTCTAAAACGCTTGAGCCAATCCGCCCCATGCTCCATTGCATAGCTCTCGAATAGTCGCCTATGATGGAGTCCAAGCTCAAATGATTGCGCCCCTTGAGGTAAGATGATATGTGCTCCGTCATCAGAGAGGGTGGCACCATATTCAGTCGTCCTACGACTAGCCGCACAATCAGTTGCTGTTACACGATTGTGGGAGGAAGTTGGCATACGTGACACCAGGGACGTCGAACACCTCTAGTTCAATTTGGTCAACGTCCCACGGTGTTTCAGGGGATGAGACCACCTGACGAGGTAGGAGGTCCTCGCCGCCGCAGCGCCCATCATCATGGGCTTCGATTTGTGGGGAGTTTGATGGGGAACCAGTACTTCCTGGAAGAGGTTCAAGAATATTGAAGAAAAAGTCGAAACGTCCTCGTTCATCGACGGTACCAACGTCCCCGATCTCGAGGCCGACTCTCTGGCGAGCCTGTGGTAATAAGTCTGGGTCGGGATTCCACAGAGGATAACCCTGTATGAAAAGATGTTTTGCAAACGCAGCCTGCTCGGAAAGCAGGGGTTGGGGGGTGCCCATACTAAAGTCAGCTGGAGACTGAAACGATCAAAGGGGGTGTAATACTGTAAGGCAGAAGGTTGGGTGAGGATAGGATAATTTAGTGTATGAATCGACAGTCGACAGTCGATAAGTTGGGTTCAAACTTAGTGAAATCGTCAAGGTCGCTTCCGCTTCAGTACCCGAGTTGGCAACGTCTGGGTCTGAAACCTGTCAACATGTCTCTGTGTACCGCATCTTGAGTGACGCCGCCTCCACCATTGGGGTACACGGAGTACGCTGAACAGGGTGGCCCTCGCTCGAATTAGGAGACGATTCACGAAGCGCGATCAAAGCAGGTATCCAGCGCGGGTGGTATCATCGTGCCCATCACCGAGAATGCAGACAAGGAGGTGGAAGAGAAGGCAGTCGATGATTCAGAACGTGACGTACTCACACGATGGCGGAGTGGTAGGTACGCACTTCCGACGTTCATAACGTTCATACCTCACTCACCCTTCTCGCGCGTAAGCAGCACGCGCATCTCTTCTCATTGGGACCCTCAGTTGACCGTTTAGCGTCGAGTCTAGTGGTGCGCTTCACTCGCCCCTCGACTCGCTGCTTTGGTATCCCACCCAAGGGGCGGCATTCCTGATCTCATGAATCGTGTTCGTAACGTTTCAAGTACCTTAACGTTTCCCCTCCTGTCCCAGCTGATGTTCTTTGCAGGAGATTTCGTTTACCAGTTACACAGGTGCAGCACGCGACTATCTCCAACATCTCATAGTGCTTGTCGGCGCTAAGTTCACACCAAGCATGAGCCAATCGAACAAGGTCCTCATGGCAGGTTTGTGGGTGTAGTTCCATACCATCGTTCACGCGCATCGACGTAATCCCCTTGTAGCCAGCCGTCACTCAAGACAACCCGTACACTCTCGTGGTCTATTCCGGTCGTGAACCACACATGATTAGAAGATTGCTTCGTGGAGTGGTGGTGAGTACCTCTGCATGCTCTCTGTATCGTGCTGCTCACACACACCAGTGCACTCACGGTCGGACTGGAGCGTTACATCGTGTATCCCCCAGGTATCAACTTTGGCAAAATGTTGATGACACGACACGAAGGATGTTTGTCTCGTTCATACCATCCATCTGTTTGTTCGCTAACTCTCTTTTTTGCTCCCACTTTGCCTTTTTTTTGTATACAGCCCCTTCTTCTACCTCACTGTCTCCGAAACGAAAACCATAGGATATATGATGGATGTGCACATGAGCTTCAATGACCATCATTATGTGATTGCCAAATTTGAGAATGAAACCGGATACTGGTAAGTGCCGTGTATTAGTGTACAAGGATGATCATACATACAATAACGCGTCGTCCCCAAAAAAGAAGTTTATGGACGTCTATCACATGTAATACATAAACCCACAAAAAAGTGTTGTCCATGCCCGAGATCATCGCATCATCCTCACTGCAACGTCGACCCACCCTAGTCCAAGAGGTACGCCTTCACGTCACGCACGATCTGTTGTGCCTGGTCCCTCTCCGCCTCTACGAGCCGCAGCTGCAACCTCAACTCGTCCTCCACGACCTTGTCGCCATTCCCTTTGCCATCTTCGCCCTCACCATCGCCTTCGCCCTGGCCCTCGCCACCCCGACGAGGCAAGACTGAACACTGAGGTTGACCCTCCTCCCGCACCTGCAACGCCCTCTCCAAGACCTCTACCCTCTCCGCCAACGCTCTCGCCGCGTCGGTTGCCACCGCCGTTTCCTGAAGAAGCGCATCCACGACATGCATGTCGACGTCGGTCCGTCTCGAGTCGTTCTCGAACGTGGCAATGCGGACAGGCGTGTCGAGGCATTGTTGAAGATTAAAGGTTTCGAGTCCGGACGTTGATCCGCTTTTTTCAGTGTCTCTTTCGTCGCTTGCAATTGCACTGGATGGAGTCATCGGGAGAGGCACGTCCACGAGATCCTGTTGTGCTTTGGCGAACGCTTCGGAGGTAGCAAGAGCGGAGGAGGGAAGCCGCATATTAGCAAACCAGGGTAAAGAAAGAAAAGGCAATGATTAGAAAAATTGATGCTCTTACCCATTGCAAACGGATCCGGCGATGCGGATGCATTCTTGTGCTCCGACGAATGTCCGTGATGATGATGACGACGGGACCCAGAACCACGACGCCCCTGACCATGTCCATGACGCGCTATCGGAAATGCAAATATATGTGTGTATGCGACATTCGCTGTGTTAAGTGCCCATAACGGAACGAGACAGAATGGAAGAAAACTTACACTCTTTACGTGTCGAGGAATGACGACTCGTTTGTATATTGGTACGTGGCTCTTGCACATCGAGTTCGCGCTTCTTTCGTCGTCGACTTTCATCTGAACTCTCCTCCTCTTCCCCGTCCGATGACGACTTTCGAGACGACACACCGCGGTCTTCGGGTGACTCGGTCGAAGGCGACGAAGACGACGAAGACGAGGACGTAGCATGATGTAGTACATCGCCTGAACCACCTTCTCGCTTCCCTTTGCGCTTCTCAACCCGCTCGCGGTTCCCCTCATCTCCAACGGCAGACCCTCCAGCATGTGGCACGGGCGGCGGCGACGGCGGCGGCGTCATCCCACACGTCTCCCCAAACAAGGTGTCCGAAATCCGATGCCACCGTGTCAACAGCCACATCATCATCCGCTGCGACACCACCTTGACCGACCCTCCCAACAACCGATGTCCAAATATCCGCGCCACATCCTCGAGCTGCAACCCGTTCTCGGGGCAGAGCGGAAGTTGGGTGAAAAACGCACAGAGGTACATGAGGAGGGAGAGGTTCGCCGTGGGAAGGAACCGGAGGAGGATTTGGGCGGTGGAGAGTTGGTCGGTTTCGAGCGCGCTGTCGGCGTCGTCGAGGTAGAGATCGTTGTGTGCCATCCACACCTCCGGACGTGGCGGTTCGCCTCTCGCCCGTCGTTCTTCTTCCTCTTCTTCTTGTCGATCCCGACGCGCATCTTCGCGTTTCACACTGGGCTTGACAGACCACTGCCAAAGCGCTGAATAAATATGTGCATCGAGGAGCGGGCTGGGGAGACTGGAGATAAAGGTCGACAGGAGCGCACAAATGTCCGGCATGGCTTGGCCGCGCATGTTGAACTGGGCACCGAAATCGGGGCTCTTGTCAAATAAGTCGATGAGTTGCAGGTGGCGATCGCGACTCGGCAGTGCACGGAACAAACCGCTTTGATAAATACCTAGACATGCAAATGAGACTAAATGAAGCAGAACAAACTTGGACGCGTCACTAGCCAGTCTTGGTCAACTCCTCGATGCATGCAACGACGACAATGGGAAGGTGGTGCTGATAATCGCCAATGACGATGGGGGTCGAAGCGTACAGGAGCACGTCCTCGAGGGGTGCGCCGATCGCGTCTGAAGGATGAATGTCACTACCAGCAGAATGAGCCCGGCGTCAACGAATCCACCTACGAAAACTAGGATCTTTTTCTTGCAGCCGCTCGCTTCGTTTCCGGCGCAGCTGCTCTCGGAGTTGACTGTCCCGCCTCTGTATCCCAGCTAGGTCTTCGAAACTGAGATAATCCATGGCGCGACGAGTAGAACGACGGGCGAGTGTGTCCAGCCGTCGATACATGTGACCGACTTTGATCTTCGGTATGGGTGGACGAGAAGGAGAGGCGTCTGCACTTCGCGCCGTGCCTGGGTCCTTGAAACCAGAAGAGGACGTATCAATTTGCCGACCTAGATCGCCGTGTCGATAAGGACCGGTTGGGGCGGGTTGTCCACACGCTCTAGCCAGTCTGTCCGGCTCAAGATCAGGGGGTGGGGTGTGAGCGATGCGGACGTCGGATGCCGAACGCCCTCGAAAGCCAGGCACAAATTGCGGGTTGACACGGGCGGCGAAGCCACTGCGTCTGTGTATCGCATCATCCTGTTCGCCGCGAAGACGCGGTACGATGTGAGAGGAAGGGCGAGTGGGACTGGATGTATTCCCAATCTGTGGCAAATCAGATGGGTATTGCTGTGGGTAGGGACGGACACGAGGCGCCCACGCATTATCCACACGCGGGCGTAGTTCGGGCGAGGAGGATGTGTGATGATGATGGTATGGCGATGGTGCGGTAGGAGGGGGTTGGGGACGTGAGATGTGCGGGTTCGCGATTGGCTCGTGTGGTGTAGACATATGCGAAAGAGGTGTAGGACGGAGGATGCTTCGTGGCGTGCGCACTGCTTCATTCTGTGGCAGATACGGACGAAGCGGCGTGTTGGGCGGGGCCCGTGACTGACTGCGACCGCCAGCATGAAGATCGTCCTGGCGGGACGGAGGAACAGGACGAGGGGGGAAAGGAGGCGATGCCATCTTTGAATCAGAGAATGGGTAGCAACAAAAGGAAGAAGAAAATAAAATAGAGACGACTCCCAGTAGCCAGTCGGTAAGCAAACGTTGAGGTGGATTAAAAAGAAAAGGATGATGATGGCGTCAAGAACGTCTTGCCCCTTGAAGAGGGAAGAGGGAAGCAGGGAAAGGAATCTAAGTTGATGGATTCAGACCGGTCGAGGCTGGACTATGTGGTATGTGAGTTGGACCAGAGAGGCGGAAAGACGTAGCTCCGATCACATTTGAATTGCAACTGGCAGTAGGGCGGGTTAATCTAGAGCACGAATGTGGGAGGGCAAGGGAGAGGAAGAACTGGCACGTAAGGAAGAGGCGGGCGTTACGTGCGTGCCCGAAAAGCGACTTTCACAAGTCGAAAAGAACCAACCAGAACGGGGAACAATTAGATAACCTCGTGAGTGCCAGACTTGTGTTGCTCGAGACACATACGGCTGGGCGGTTCCAGACCTAGAAGAAATAACCCGTTGCCAGCACTACCTCACTCAACCATAACGAAGAAAGACAATTCCAGCACATGGCTCACCTCGGCCGGTAAGTAATACTGTGGGTGCATGAACGGGGCGGCGCCGCAGTCCCAGCAGGAGACCGCCATTAATCAGGTCGCAGGCACAGGCCCACGCCATCCTGTTCCTGGTCTCGAACGTCCATCCGCATTTGGTTACCTTTCCCGACGCTTACCTCAGCCTGCCAAGCCCCCAGTTCACTCACCCCGCATACTTACGTCATGTGATTATTCACACGCCCCGCTTTCCTCAAATACCGCGTCCTGCCGATGGCATTTTCGTTTCACTCAGACGACACTCAATCGATGTTGCTCAACGCCAAAACCCTGCTCGCTATCGTCTCTTGCGCACTCGTTGCACAGGCTCAGTCCTCTGGGTCCTCCACCACTGCGACTGCCCCCGCGTCGCAGTCTTCCCTCCCTGCTCTCGATAACTGCATGATCACTTGTTTCACCCTAGCCGTCGCAAACAGCACTTGCTCGAGCTAGTATGTCTCCGAGATTTCTCGCATCGTCCATCACTTACCCTCTGTCAGCTCTGACGTAAACTGTGTCTGTACCTCGACCGCATTCCAAGAGACCGCTGCGGGGTGTCTCGCGGCAAACTGCACGGCTGCCGACCTCGCGGCCGCGGAACAACTCCAGACCGCAGAGTGTTCTTCCCGTAAGTGGTTTCCATCGCTTGCCACGATATTCTCTTGACCGATTGGGCATTGTTGTAGTGAGTTCCAGTAGTGTCCCTGCCTCTACCGCTGCCTCGTCCTCGGCGTCAGGCGCAACATCTTCTGCGACGAGCAGCACAGGCGCTGCCATGGCACTCTCCGCGCCTTTCTCATTCGGGGGCCTCGTTGGCACTCTCGTTGCTTCTGCAGGGGTATTGGTGGGCGCAGCCGTCGTCTTGTGACGAAGTTACCATGCGATTTCTGTATACCCGAGCTTGGCAAATGATCTCGTATGTGTTACAGTGTTATTCCCACTTGCCTTCGTTCTCGTGATCACCGCCTGTCAAACGTTAGCCCTGTTGAAACATGTTTCATTTGACGTTATAAAAATTTCAATGAGACCATAAAATAAACCATGGAAATGTTCATTCGTGGATCGATACATATTTGAAATGCTTTCGACGCGCTCATCCTGCATATGTTGACTGACGTGTCGATGCCATATTGTCCGATGATGCCCTTGCAATCAAATAAATCCATTGTCGGCTGCACAGCTTTGCGGGAAAGGAAAAATAGACTACATAATATTCACACATATTGTATCTGATATTATTCCAATAAACGTAAGTATGGCCCCGAAATCGGTGAGTTTCGTCGGTATGTTTGGGGGGTTGGACTGATAGGCTGACGGTTCCACTTGATTCACCCAACCAAAGAAATGCGTGCTAGATTGGAGGTAGGATTAGACTTCGACATATCCTGCCTGGACGGGACCGTGCCACGTGGGTACCAATGTTGGACTGTCGAGAAGACGTATCTAAAGTGTGATCCACTCAACATACTCAGTGGGCGCATGTGCTTGGAAATTATTAGGTACCTTCAGTGTCGATCGCGTGGCAACGCTAGGCTTGAAAACGCGTGCACTGTACCTTTTGGATGAGTCGAGTGTATAGATCGGATGGGTATTATCGCAGAGCAACAATTTGAGGCCATTTCGGAGTACCGACGCCAAGTAACACGCTGTCGGCCAAGTAAACACAAAATGTCTGTGAATCTCCTTTGTATAGTGTTATTCGGGACACGTGTCAATGCCAATCGGCTCCACCGCGAGGGTCCATTCCTGTCGGAAGCTAGGCGCCAGACGAAGCTCAAAACGTACATATTTGGGTTCGATGGAATGGAAAAAAAAGACGCCGGAAGATATTGAATGTAACGTACGCACATACTCGTCTCCCTTTCTGATCGTGACCATGTTCTCTGTGCGACCGATATCTAATGCGGTTCCAACCACCCAAGAACAGGCTGTCGAGGTTGAGCCAGCGAGGGTATGGATGTAGCGAACACGAAATGCCGCCACTTGGTGAATAGAAGGGGGCCAAGGGACGAATAAGGTTCCATCACGAGGAGTGTCGTACAGTACATTATGTGAGACCCGAGTGATGGGAAAGACGGCAGAATTGAGAGCGTCAGGATCAGGTGATGAAAATGTGCGGTATGTGAGGTATGTGGCGTCAACCAAAGATGTATAGGCGTCGGATGCAGCAGTCGATGCAGCAGACTGTGACGTGCAAATAACACAGCGTCTGATAGAAGTCGACCTCGGTAAAGAGTTTGTAGATAAGTTGGATTGGGCGAACGAATAGTGGTAGTAGAGGATGAGTGATGGCCGTTGTTTGTGTGATAACAGCATGCTAAACTAGGAAGTAACACAGCGAGAGAGTCTCACGGCGAGCTGACTAGGACCAGGTCAAGAAATCAGGATACAGCCGCACATGACGAGTAGCTGGGTAGTAGGCCAGTCGTTTCCTTGGTTTCAGTCCAGCCCAACAGCTGACCTCCGAGTCGAGTCGGGCTCTATCACGCGACCCAGCCTCTCGCTACAGCGTGACACCTTGACATGTGCTGCTGCTGGCAGTGTATGGACTCGAGGCCCACTCGCTCTTCGTCGCGCATCATCTCTCACACGACGCTCACCCTTCTCTCGGCTTCACACACGCCGCGCTCCCACTTAGTCTTTTCATGGGCAGCTGTATCTCTCTCAGCATAGGGCCTTCGGGAAAACGTAGGATTACACGCCATCGACCGTTAGCTCCAAGTCTTCCTATAGTCCTCTTTAATTGAAGCGGACTCTAGGGAGACTTGAAAGTTAGAAAGCAGTGCGAAATATTCTGTCACGTCACCATGCCTTATAGCCTATCCCGTCCCGACCTCTCCTGAGACAACTCTTCGTTCCTCTGTCCCTATTCCCGAGTCCGAACCATCGTTGTGTAGCGAAATGGATGGTGCCACGCCGCGAGGTGTGGTTGGCCATGGATACCTTGACGTTCCCGCCGCCGGACGAATGCATTCCATCAGAATCATCTACATTTGAAGATTCGAATCGCACCTAGCTGTGGTTACGCTACTCCTGTATTCGACTCCGTTCCAGGGAGGTCAAAACTGACACTGCGTTTGGGTCAACTGTCCGAGAAACTGACTTGCGCCGTTTCTATGTTCGTGCTGTCGTGCATCACGACCAATTCTTTTTCTCACATGACCACGTCAAGGCAATTACACGAAACGTGTCCATCAACGAACACTGCCAAGGAATTCGCATCAAATAAGAAAAAAAAAACTAATATTTCTAGCCCCAAGCATCGTCAACATATAGGATGTACACTCGAAGAAGATCAACTATTCCACGAACAAGCTCTCCCGTCTACTCGTAAATAGTCAACGCATTGAACATAAAGTAGGCATTCTTAAATGCAGAGGGATTGGAATTTACATAATCTATGGCAGGTTTGAGGAGTTGCGATCATGAATTTTCACACATGAACAAAAACTTACCGACACAGGTCGATGGACAACCAGCCGCGCTGTAAAGCTGGGCATTGCCAGCCCATGCGCCACCTATAGAGGGGAGGTCGATGAGAATGTCAATGCGCCGCGTCTGCGTCCGTGTCGGGGAAACCCCACGTACAAAAGTCGAGATCTATCACGATACTGAACGGACTGAGATAGGTTGCGAAATTACAACTGGTGCTGCTCGGAAAGTACGCCGTAGGTGTTCCCTGCCAATTTTTATTGTTAAATCTGGTCCGCTTTCGGCCGTAAACATTCAGTCCATACCCAGTTGTCGGTATCGATCGTTGAACCAGGACTCGACACGTCTTCGGGAATAGACGCACTCTCCCGCGACCAAAAAAAGATCTTGATAAATGAGGACGTGCGCTCGATCGCATACCTAGCATTTTCCGACGTCATGGTGATGTGATGGATGAGGAAACAAGACCTACAATCCTCCACCGGCCGAATTGAACGACGGACCATAACTGTTGGCTGCGTTGACAGAGACACCACAAGACGTATTGTCCGTTTGATACACATTGCAATTGGTTCCTTTGCTCGTTCTGTCGTGGCATGGTGAGCACATCCTGATGGACGCATTAGAGCATCTTCATTCACCCGTTCATCTCTCGATTCGAAGGCATCGTGCAACCTACGGTCGGAAAAATTAGGAGATTGACGTGAATAGATAGTCGAGTGACAAGACGAACCTGCGCTCGTGTGTAAGGTGATGAGATCAGGGGACTGATTGTTGATACCCTCTAGGATGTCGATCTCTCCCTGACGCACTTCATTTCAGTGCATGGATCATAGAATCAGATGAAACTATACCCCGTTGGGCCAGTTCGGGCCAAGTTCCTACAACAAATAAATGGTCGGCCCCATTGAAAATGAATCATTGGGAAAGGACACACCCTAAAAAATCCAATTTTTACTCCATGTGAGTGGCGCTAACAGTAAAAGACGACAGTCTAACAGACCCTGTGTAATGATCGAGCGGGCTCAGCGATATATTACTACAGAAAGTGGGCAGGCAACGCACAGACAGCTGGCCAAGTGCCACAGCCCTCAGGCATATGAGCGATGTCAAAACTATGAAGCGCGTGAGATTAACTTGACAACGCAAGTAAGAAAGAAAGAAAGAAACGTGCATGGCGACGTGATTGGTGTACTGAATTTTGGACACCAGATTAAACGAATCACGCCCCGGTCCCGTTGAATCGAGTATTGTGGTACTGTCCGCACGTAATGTGACTTGATTCCCAGATACGGATACAAGACCCTGGGATTGTGCGGTCGCGAGATCGACGTAGTTCCTACAGCACATGGGCCATGGCATCAAGAAGTTGAACGACATCAACGAAAGGCGTACATACACGCGTCCCCAATTAGGATCTGCATTCGTCTCCCAAGTGAACGCGTCGATGAAAGTTTGACCTGTAAAGCTGCTCGATAGCGAGTAGGGGGCAGATGAGACATAATGTACAACTACGAGGAGGATGAAGGCTTCGGTGAGCAGCTTAGGACCCATCGCTTGCTACCCGTAGCAAAAACTGGGGTTTGGAGGCCTCGCATAGGCCTACTTATGCAGCGTGAATACCACCATAGATGACTCGATATCATCATGCAAATATGGTTAGTTCTTGTCGCCGACGGGACTTGCTCGAGAACATCTTAATGAAAGTGGGTGACACGACATACCCGTCGCGACCTGGTAGGCGTACTCATGTTCAGAACGCACAACATCCGCCCAGTCGCCACGAAATGAAATGATCCAGACGAAAACGAGACAATGCCTGAGCGGTGGGAACAATTAGAATAAAGATAAGGATGGTAATTCGGACTGTACCCTGAGCGATCACCAACGAGAACACCACACTCTGGGTGCGCGACTGAATACAGACCAGAATTGTCTTCAGAAACCCCCTTCCGCTCAGCGCTGAGGTCGATCTTGACGGCGAACTGTACGTACTGTGTCCATGAAGCCACGTAGAGTTGAAATTTATCATCACATATAGCACTGTCCAACTCTCCGTGAGTGGTTCGCATGGCCATGAACAAGTCTCCGCATCGCATAACACGCCGGAGATGTAGGCGACATGAAGGAAGTTCAGGGGGTTGCCTTGTAGCATACGAGTCGTTGACTATTTCCGAGTACCACCGGCACGTCCAGCCAGTAAGTTTTCACGACGGTTCATGCTTGCACGCATGCACAAGGTGCGCGACATGCTGTAATGACTTGGAAGTACCACCATGACTGCCAGTGCACGAGTGTTGTGGTTCTGACGATGGAGTCGCGCTTCCCACGTGGTCAGTTCATAATAGCTTTTCTAGTACTTGATCTCCAGTTTAGTTGGTCTGCTCCTTGACATCGAACAACAAGCCAGCGCTCCGGACCCGGGAGAACACCTTCAACGATTCAGGTGGTGGTCTGACTGCTAACTTAATTTGTAGATAACATGCCGTAGGGGATCCGGCAAGGCATACGCTATACTGAAGCAACATGGGGAATGCCGACGGCGTTAGCAGAAACCTTGCATGACAACCATGGGTAAGGCCGTTTCACCGCACCGAAACACGGCTGGTATCTTCTCGGTAAGTACGCGGCTCAAGGGAGCCACGAAGTCCGTCGCATCGATCGATCGTATGCTCGCATTTTGGGGCTCCCCGTTCCATGTAAGTAAAACGAGGGTCGTACCTGATAACCTCAAAGACAGCGAGATGTCGCTCACGATAGTAGATAAGCAAGATGAAACGCGTCTCGGATCCATATATCTCAATCGTGCACCGTAGGCAAATCGTCCTGAGCCAACTTGAAAGTTTAGCGTGGTGAAATTCCATTTTGGTCGGTCACTTTAGACAGACACAACAACACCACAAACCATGAACCATGTAAGACTTTCACATCCGGAAACGACCTGCGCAGGGACATCACCTACCAGATAATCTCCGCTAGATGCTTCATACAACCCGTCACCCAAATAATATCTTGTTAGATTCCTCCACGAGCGCCGCATTAGTAGCACTCGTAACATCGAATGGCACAAATCCCGTCGCCTGACGGCCTTCGTGGGTGGTTATGTCCTGTGGGGTTGCTCGGTCTAGGAATCCGGATTCTCCTTCACCTCCGGGGAAGTCACTTGAGAGGGATATGTTCTCGTGAATCGGACGTAAGTTCTTAATGTATATCGGGACTCACGGTGCAGGGAGACCATGGACGAATTGAATACGTTGGCTACGGAGGTACGAAGCACTGGTAGACAGCGCTCACAACCACGTAGATCATCGAGAACATCAATGCTCACTTTTTGATACACAGAGGGACGGCTGGAATGTACAACACCGAAGAGTCCTCCTTGCCCTTGTGTTCTCCCTCCACGGCATGCACAGTATCACAATGCCCTAATCAGTCAGTCAGAATTAGCCCCGCTTGTCGTGGTGTGATCAGGATCCTGCGGTCATGGACACTCACAATATACTTGGTCCCCAGGTTCAATCCTCGGAATAGATGTCATAGTCTCCGCAAGTCTCAGGTGCGGATGTGTGGCTTCATTTAGTTCCTGCGCCTTACCAGGCACGCTACCGGGGAACTCGCTACCTTCTAGGTTCAATTCCCAATCCTCCGCAGCCAAACTTACGCCCTGTGCCTTCCCAAAAGTTTGGCCTGTCTTCCACACGGTGATACCGCGCGGTTTGAAGAATGGACGTAGGATGATGTAAGCAGTTGCAAGCGAGAGCATCGGAAGGACGCGCAAGGTGCCCTCATTGACGCCTGCAGAGGACATGGAGGTCCAACCTTGCCAACACCGAAGGATCGTGCACTGGTTCCTGCATTGCATGAGCAGGTTGTGAATTTACACGTTGCAACGATGAAAGTGCTGCCAGAATAAGGCAGCGAAAGAGGAGGCGAGGAAGTGATGAATGGAGGCGGATAGAAGTTCAAAGGAAGGAATTCAAGACGTACGGCGCATTGTATAGATCTTGTCTTGCATTCACCCTCCAAGTTGCGTCGAACGGATCGAATGTCTCCCACCCGCTCGCTCCACCACAGAAAATCTTAGTCCACACTCTTCTAAATACTGTATCTTCCCACCGTTCGACGCTCCCTCCGTCGATGTGTGGACCAAGTGTGAACGAGCGATCTCCGGGAGTGCGTATGCGTAGGCGGTCAAAGTAACTGATGGGTATTGTGAAATCGATGGAAGCGGGAAAGGTACCGGAGGAGTGCCAAAGGGATAGAAGAGCCTTTTGGGTATTAAGCAAGGAGAAGTGTGTACGTGCATAGAGCTGCGGTTTCGAATTGTACAGTTCGTATGCTTGTATATTCTCCGCGGGGAAACCTGCCGATCAATACGTTGAGCACTTGGGATGGAAGCTCAAAATGAGGTGACACCTTTCACCGGGTTAGCTGCAATATAGTCTTTGATGTGAAGTTTCCACTTCAACGCTTCCTTAAGTTGTTCCAATATTAAATGCGTCGGTCGGTTGAAGATAACACAGCGATCACGTGTACTCACTTCTTTTGGAACACCCCCTGTGATAACTACAACGCCTGTCTTTCGAATTGCATCTCTTTGGCTTTCTGATAAACCAGCCTCGACGTCTCTGTAAGAAATACGTGGAATGATCTCCACAAAATATTGAGTATGCCAACACAAATCAAACAAAGCGGGAAAAAAGGCCTACATTTCCCCCCTGGGAAATGATTTCCTGCACACGAGGTTCAAGAGCCTTCAGTACTCCTTTCCAGGCCAGCTGAAGTACATCGGGCGCCACACCCATGTCACGCAGCAGGTCTTTCTTTATGGTCGAGAACCGCGCGGGAAGAGGTGCAACGTCGTCATTCGGACCAAGAGTGGTAAACACATCGGCAATAGTACCAGCTTTCCTCGCGCCTCGCGCAGCTTCGGTAGCCAACATCGCGACGCGGATGCCTGCGCGAGGCATTGGATAGTGGTGGGGCAGGGGACATTTCAGATACCCGCGTGAGAGGAAGGAATTACTGCGCTTGTGAAGCATCCTCGAGATCGGGGAAGAGGATGTGGTCGAACGGACCTCGAGTGAGTGGATAAAGGGCAGAGATTGACGGGTTATTCCGGGAGTGGTCAGCTGCGAGTGGAAGTGCCTTTCCTTCCATTGCCGAGATTATCCCGACATTTTTCCATCTTCGATCCAAGTAACTCTACACTACAGAGACGCACGAAAAAGCAAGATAGCTTGCTTACGTCCAAGGGTGTTTCAAAGAGCATGAATGAATGTTTTCCATGCTGCATTGTCGTTGGTGGCGAAATCGAAGGTAGTACACACAACCAGCTACTTCCGTGAGACGTCGATATCTGGACCGCCATGACCATCTAGCCCGCAAATCCCGCTTGCCCAACGCACACTTATCCGTAATCGTTCCTATAAAAGTAGTAAAAATCACGGTGATGTGTAGTCAGTCGCCATCAGAGTCGCAAACCTTCGTCTCAGCAGCTGAGGGCTGATTTATCGGCCACTGTTCGCAGCCACAAGGAGAGCGCAGCGCGAACTGGTTTCAGCCTCGTTGCTACCTCACACCCCTCATCTCATCCCGACGTCATCCCCTCACGAGCCGCGTCGCCTCTGTCCGGCCACACAGACACCAACCCGCGGTTGTTTTTGTCGCAAGTTGACGTGACGCCAGGTACGATGCCCGTCAGAACACTGGCAAGTGATGAGTAGGAAGCAAACCGGTAATTATCAAACGAGAAGTCGAACCTTTGTGCCGCTCACGTCACAAACGCCATATCTGCGTCTGGTGCAAACGGTATCATACGTCGTACTGGCATGTACGAGAACCGCACAAAGGTCGACTGGAATCACGAAACTCGACCATAGGGAGGCATTTTCCCCATTTGACCTTCACTGGGGACTTATGCTATTCAGTATTTCCGTGGTAAAAGATATCCTGACGCACTAACCTGAACGGACAGCGCAGGATTAGCATGATCAACTTAGTATAGTCGTTCAGAGAAAAATGCAACCTAGCGAAGGTGCTGGTGCTGATGCAGATGCGCAGCCGGAGTCGCAGCAGTATGACGTCATCCCAAAACTAACATCGTGTTGGCTTTTGACAACATCATCCAGCTCGGTGCCCCTACCCCACTCTTAACGTTTATCGAGGGAAGACCATCGTCTACTTACCGTCGGGTCCTTGCTATTTGTGGGGTTAAGCCCTCTGAAAGCGACGCAAGAGGCAAAGTTTGCACATTCACACAGTGGCTGCCCAAAAAAAAAAATTGCCAGGGATCGCAGCAGGTCACACAGCATGTGCTTGGCTGTGTACCAACACGCAGCCCACGAACCATGATGGTGACGGTTACTCTATAAGTATTTTCGGGGATGTTTGACGGGTTGACCTGGCAGGATGGTTTCGATGCAAGACCGGCAATCCGACGTCGAACCCACCTGTGACAGCCTTGACGAGAGCGCAGGTGGCCTACCCCCGGCATACGATGCCTTGTTAATCCATCAACCCACCAATCACAGCGAAAATCGAGATGCTATTACCTCTGCCTTTCCTGACCCAGTCGCGGGATCCTGCAGTGACCCACCAGCTTCGGCGTTTGCAAGATCGAAACACCCTGTCCTGAATATCGATAAATCGTTGCCACAACGTCCGTCTTCGCTCGACGACACCCCAACCTCTCCGAAAGAAGCCAGTCCTGCACTTGATCAAAGACCGCGTACTCGCAAGAATACTTCCTGGCTCTCACTCCTGCCCTTTGCATTCTCCTTCTCCACTAAGCGAGTTCGCCAGTCCGTTTTATCGGTCGTAAGCGACCTCGTCGTTTCACCGTCTCGTGTAGGCGGTGAGGAACAGAAAAACCCTCATGAGATACTCGCTTCCATCGTGGAAACATGCACCGAACACAAGCTCTCCCTGTCTGCCATACTCCAGGAAACATCCATCGCGGACCATACCCCGATGTACTGGGCTATAGTCAACTATCGCCAGGAGCTGCTTGTGGCCTTGTTGGTCCATTCTCGACCTTTATCTATCCAGACTATTTCAGAGATTCGGCGAGCATGTCTCGTCAGCTCAAATCAAGTGCTGTTCCATGCACTTCGGGTGTGCCATCCCCCATTCCACAAGACGGATGGCATTCAGGTTCAGAGTCTGCGGGCTGGTGTGTTTCATTCACTTGTCGACCTTCTGAAAGAACCCAGGTGACACGTTCGGTAGCTTCTGATAACCTGCTCCTGGGTGATCGGCCCTTGGATGAGATCCGCATAACACAGACGACCGAGCAAGCGTTTATCGTTTCTTTCGATATCCCTCTTTGGCAGAGACGAATGAAAGCGACCGGGCAAGTCAGCATTGAATTTATTGCGTCCGGTAAGCATGTTTATGGTATTGGCGTGTCCTTACTCAACTACACGCTTGCGACAGGCAGAATGTGGTCTATCACCTTTTTCTCCACCGACCGTTCATCACCGGCGGCGACGTCTAGGAAGTCGAGAAAGGCCATGAATACATGGCACATCATGATCAACCTTCTTGAATCGAGTACACCCACCTACTTTGATTCGCAACTTGTCGTGGACGCCGCACCTCCCTTGGTCCCCGAGTCCATCCAGGCCCCAAAGCTCCGGGATCCACGATTCACGACGTTCCCGCCGGTGTGCGACCAGCAATTCCAGAGCCGACCCCCAATATATGATTATAATTATGACGGAAGGGCACATTCACGATTACCTCGAGGTCACAACGTTCTTACTCCCTTTGAGCAAGACAAATATCCCACCCCGTCCCCATCTGCACGTCCGCCACCGACTGACCCACTGTATAGTTTACCCTCGTCCCTGCTGCCGAGTACTGAAACACCGCCCCCGGTTTCCATTCACCTCGGATGCGGTGACCGCAAACTCGGCCGTCGAACTGGCCCAGGGGACTCTCCGGGTACGCACTTGAATGTCACAGATAGTCTTTTGAGGCATTAAACCTTATGCAGAACCATCAGAGACACCGACAATGAAGCCCAACAATTGGTCGGAGCATGGTGTAGGCTATACGAACGCAGTGGTGTCCCCACTCGGAGATGGCCTTGCGTCTCATCTACTGTATGAGTGAGTTATCGCTCTACTTAGTCATGAATTGCTTCTCAAGGACGCACCCGCAGTCACTCGCGGTACCTATTTCCTGATGGTACACCGAGAGGGCGGTTGGAGGCGACGCTCGTGAAGCCTGCGTCATCTAAGGAGTGTATCATTTGCTAGGGCTTCATGTCGCGTTTAGTTTTTCCATGTCTGTCATTCGACTGTAGTGAATCGAGTGATATATTCAGCATTTGTTTCGCACTCGGAAGGAGCGACCTTGCATAATGCGGTGCACTTTTCTCATTGAGGGGTCTATCATACAGCATCTGACGGTCCGCAGCGGATAGCTGCAACATTAATGTATGCCTTCAGTGAGCAATCACCATAAATATCTCTTGTTTGACAACCACTACTTTGTCTCGAGCCGCAGCTGCACTGAGCTAGACGATGGTCATACTGGACAAGTACCACGACGAAGACGAGCTAACGGACCCATCTGCAAATGGTCACACTGATGCACCCCCTTCGTACGAGACAGTCTCAACAGCCTACACTAGTGGACAACCCAATAGCAGACCTGCACATCTATTCGATGAAAAGCAGCCACGACAGTCCGCCTTTCCTGCTCCGCATAACAGTATTATCCCAACAAGTGGTGCTCGAGTCGGTACTACTCCCTCCCGTCCAGTCAGTGGGCATTCACAGCCCGGTCCATCATCATGGCTACCCAGGTTATCCTTCACCTCTTCGCGCACCTCTAAGCAAGTCCAACAAACTGTCCTCGCTCTTATCCGTGACCTCGTCCTCAACGCAGAGTCACCCAACCTTCTCGGCAGCTGTTCCGATGCGTGTCGGACCTATGATCTGAATCTATCAGCCCTCTTGCAAGAGCCATCTATCGAGCACCATTCTGCGATCTACTGGGGGATCCTGAACCGTCGCGATGCGCTCCTACCGTCATTGCTTGTACACGCGACTCCGCTTTCACAGTCGACCATATCAGAAATACGCCTCGCTTGTCTGACTTCTTCGAACCAACACCTCTTTCAGTCGCTGAGATGCCAACGCGAAGCCTTTACGAAGCAGATGACACCGCTGAGTATGAATCCCGGTAAGATGACACCCAAGATGCTATACGATAGTCGCATTGACGTTGCAAAGGCGCAGACGCCCTTCTACTCGGCTCCATGCCGTCAGACGAGGTATCGATACGTGAAATGGACGGCCAAGGGGCGTTCGTGGCGGAGATGCGGATCAATCTCTGGCAGAAACGTATGCGGGTTTCGGGTCGAGTCAGTGTCGAGTTTATTGCACGAGGTATGATACCCCCTTTCGTCTCATCAGTAGCCTTCTCGCGTCTCACTCACTCTTTTCCAGGCCGGATATGGTCTCTCACGTTCTTCTCCCCGCCGTCCACCACTCGCACGACAGTGGGGATCTGGCAAGTCGCACTTTGCTTGCTAGAGCACAGTCCGCCCACCTTCATCGACTCCAGGCTGGTCATCGATCTGCCGCCGTCATCCTCGAATTTGTCAACGTCTCCTGCAAACGCGTCTCAACAGAGCGACTTGATATCATTGTCACCTCCGCCAGACCACTCGAGCAGTTCTGCCGCACGGTCTCTCGCTCCACCTTCACCCCCACTGCTAAACAAGTTCAAATATAAATCCAAGGCACCACAATCTGTCGAAGTGCGTCTCAAGAGCGTCAATCGCCTCGCGTATCGTGCTTCCGACACTTTTTTCACCGCCCTCGATGTCGCGTTCTCCAGTCAGAAAGACTGGAGTCCCCCACACGTTGAACAGTGGACGGACGACGATGGTAGCACCTACACCAACGCTATCGTCGTTCCACTTGATAACGGTGCCGGCGCAGAGCTATTGTATGAGTAAGTTTGAAGGCTCGAATTGGTGTACGCTTGGCTTAGTCGGCGTTCTTAGCAATACCCCATTCATCGCGATTGATGGCACGTTGCATGTTCGACTCGAGGCACGACTGGGGAGGCCAGATGCGACAGAATGCGTCATATGTTGATGACGACAGGAAATAGCGGAGCGTTGAACAGTTGCGTTTTATCCATTGCGCAAGACAAAAGTCCTACATTCGCAGAGGAGGCTTTGTCTGTAAGTGGGATCCCCCGGATCATGTCTGTCGTTCGAATTCGTGACACGGCTGGATCGTTGACGAGCTGGGGTTGCAACAGCGTAGCATCTACATGGTTTGATTCTACTAGGGCTCCAAAGAAACTGTGGCTGCTTGCCTTTCTCCTTTTGCTTCCATTGCGCCTCTTCCCCAAGTAGGGGTTCATGACCTCCCGTAATAATTCCTTTGAGTAATCCACCCTGGTATGCGTTCTGTTTCGGGAACCGTTTTCTTCGTATATAATGCAAGTTTATCGAGGTTGTGGATTGTCGTACTGGCATCCTGTTCTATGAGATCGACAATGTTGACATGTACGTCCCAAACAAGCTGTGCACTGCATCGTACCACCTACTTTGCGATACTTATGCGTCAACGCTGTCAGGGACCGGCTCGATGCCGATAGTCTTGCAGAGGTCGTGCCAACATCCATGGGACCAGGTCGTTGAAACCATTAACTGCGAGCATCTGCGCGCGCAGGAGAGTTCCCTGCGCTATACCCAGCCGGACACTTTGTAGAGACGCGCGATAAGGTCTCGAGAGGCGTCGTTCGTGGCCAAAGTCTGGGCGCTCGAGCGTCGAACTCGAAATTTGTCATATCGTGACTGTATTCGTGCGGCGAGTCTCCAGCAAACCAATCTTGTGGTGGTGGCCCGAGACTGCCTTTATCCAGGATCACTGGAAATCTAGGTTGTTGATCGCAGACTAGGTAGACATTGCGTGGACCACTGGCTTGCATCGCTCAAGGAATGGTTACGCGTCCAGAGCATCTCTCACTGTCTTTTAGCTCCCGTGAGCTCTTGAATTCCGTCAGTTTCCCTCCCACCGTGTCTAATGCCAGCCGGTAACGCCAATGCGTATTCAGGGTTGGCCCGCTCATCGGCGGACACGCCCACTTCGCCCCTCCACAATGTGCGTCTGCGTCGCGTGATACCGCTCGGTCGGAACGTCCCTTCCCCCCCCCGCAAGGCAACGCGGGATGTTTCGAACCCGCTTCTCATGCAGCAGCTGGGCGATATTTGAGATGGAGGTGCAACCTGAGGGCAGTTGATCGGTTGACGGTTGGTAACCAGCGAGATATTATGTAATTTAATTAGGATGACATGAGTTACCGGTTACACCATTGGGACACAGTCAAAACATTCCAGATGGTCGTTTCGACCGACTTTCGAGGCAAGTTTCTCCCGGGACAGCTGGCGGAGTCGCGATACTTGGTACCATGTATTTCACATTCTACACCGTGGTTCAGCAGCGTGTTTCATAGGCGGATCATTTCGGACCCTCTGTAAGTGAAACCCAACTTACTGCGCATGATGCGACGCGCTGGACTGCTTTGCACAGGTGGAGATGCTGGCAGCGCCTGCGGATGTCACCGTGGTACTGAAGCGCTGATATCTCGACGCTCTTGACAGGCAACTTTTACTTTATGATCGGGTAGCCGAGGTACGTGCCGTCAGAGACACCTGACACACCGTCAAAACCGCGTGTCGTGTGACAGCGATCTCCTGAGAGTGCGTTTCTTGTCCATTCAGTGTCCATCGGGATGTTCTCAAAATAAAATGGATCTATGTAGGGTACTTTTTTATTACACCCAAAACCATGTCTCTAAGGACGTATATTTAGCAACAAGATACAGGCGGTGACCAACCTTGTGTGATTGGGTCCGATATTCGTGTCCCACGAGCAATTCAGTGACCTCCTTATTTTTCAAGCCTGAGGGACATGCATATGCAACTTTCGTGCCTCTGGGACGCACATCCCGTTTTAGGAATTCCTCCGGACTTGCTCATTACTACTAGGTAACGCTTTAATATCCCATCTCGATGTTCGTCGTAGTGCTCGTCGTCTGAAAATGCGAACGTACGCTGTTCGGGGTGACGACACAGCCGCCAACGGATCGTGTCCCGCGAATGGAAAGCGTGGACTCATCAAGCTCGCTGAGCCTCAAAAATCATACGTCTCGATGCTGTGAAGACAACATTCACCGGCACCGGCGACTCACCATCCCACGCCTTTGTCAGAGACCAGACTGAACTGCCATCGTCCATCATTCCCGTCGGCAGTGCTTTCGTTTCCCTTCATCTCGTCGTTTCAGCGATCGAAACAGACGATCTCCACACTTTTTATCATGGAAGCTGTCGTGCCACAAGAAATCACTGCTGAGCTCACCCAGATACTCGCTAATCTGGTACTCGGTGATAACAAGATCCGTTCAAAGTATGGCTCTGGCTACGATGACCAACTTCGCCTGTCTGACGAGATCCCTTAGTGCAGAGAAGGCGGTCAACGATCGTCTCGTTCAGACTCCTGACCTCTACTTGCTCGCATTGGCTCAGTTTGCCATTGCGGCAGACACCGAAGTGGCAAGTAGCCAGCACGTTGATATGATCGCTGCAAACCAGGACGCTTACTATTCTGCTTCAAGTGCAGATGAGATCCTTCTCCTTGGTCCTCCTTCGACGTCTTCTCTTTCGCCCTGCACCACAGCAACAGCAAAAAGAGCCCAGATCGACCCTGTACGATCAGCTCTCCTCGCAAGCCTTGACCACCCTCGAGCGCCTCCTCCTTCACTCCCTCTCCCACGAACCCTCCGACTCCGTGCGACGCAAATCCGTCGACACCGTATGCGACCTTGCCAATAACGCGATGACTCGCGGCCGGCCTTGGCATGCCTTACAAGCACAGGCGTTCAACATGACGCAGACCGCAGAGGCAGGTTTTCGTGAGTGCGCATTCCGAGTGTTTTCGGGCTGTCCAAACCTCGTCATCGATCTACAAACGGATGCTGTGCTCTCCGTCTTTCAAAAGGGGTTACAGGACGCTCAGAGCGTCGACGTACGTCCTGTAACACATACGCTCTCTTACCACGTTTGACCGCGTTCATCGTACATAGGTCCGACTCGCCGCGCTTCGGGCATGTGTCTCGTATCTGACGGCTTCCGACGCCCACCAGCTCGCACAGTCGTTGTCGTTGCTCTATCCGATGCTCGACACCCTTCCCTCACTCCCGAACATGCATCTCAAGACGTTCCTCAGTTCGTTGACACCCCTCTGTTCCTCGCACCCCACGCTGTTCACGCCGCATCTACCCGCACTCTTGTCGTTCTTGCGCGCCTTGATTATGCCCACCGCCGACTCGGGCCCCACACCAACCGTGGCAAAACCTTTCCCCGCTACGAATACCTCGTTCGCCTTCCCCCCTTGCCAGACTGTACAACAAAGCGACGAAGGAGATGCCGAGGCTGCCGAGGACGAAGAAAAGCAACAAGTCCGGAGGGCGGCGTTAGAACTGATGGTCACGCTGAGCGAAGCGAAACCCTCGATGGTGAAACGTGTAGAAGGGTGGACACCTGCCATCGTACGTGCCTGTTTGGAAGGTATGGGGGAGTTACCTGAGGAAGGGTTGGAAGCGTGGTTGGAAGCCGATGTGTGTCTTTCTTTCTCTTCCATTTCTGGGGGGTGGTTCGGGTTGATTCATGTTTGGGAAGCCTTCCGAGGAGTCGTCCCAGGACGAGAGTTACCCACAGGTCTATGAACAGTCCCTTGACCGCCTCGCATGTGCCCTCGGAGGAAAAGAGGTCCTTCCACCTGCTTTCCAATACATCCCATCAATGCTCGCGAGTTATGATTGGCGATTGCGGCACGCAGGTCTGATGGCGATCGCCGCCATAGGAGAAGGCACCAGTAAAGTACGCCTGTCATCCTTCTATCCCTCCGTTTTTTCTTCGATGGATTCTTCCTGATTGGATTTAGGTGATGCAACTCGAGCTTGGCAAAGTTGTAGAGTGAGGAATCCAGTTTTGCTCCATACTTGCATATCTGAAATGGAGGGACGATGCATTGACAGCCTCGTGACTCCGATGTTCAAAGACGCTCATCCTCGCGTCCGTTATGCTGCGTGCCAGTGCCTGTATGCATTCGCTCTTTCCAGCGCATTAACGCTCACTCAAAACGTGAATTCAGGGGCCAACTCTGTACAGACTTGGAAGTAAGTGTGACTGTGACTTCGGCGTCCGGCGGGTCTTATTGACTGTTGGGTTGACACTAGGAGGTCATTCAAGATCGTTATCATCGGCAACTCTTTGCCGCGTTGATACCGACGCTCGAGGCACCCGAACCTCGGTAAATGAGCATCCCACTGGAAGCGACATGGCTGATTTGTCCGTGACAGTGTCCACGCACACGCGGCGGCCGCGCTCATCAACTTTTGCGAAGGCGTTGAACGGGAGGCGCTTGTTCCATACCTAGACCCCATCGTCGAACGACTACTCAAGTTGCTTAACCCGGGTGCCGAAACAGGGAAACCAGTCAAAGGATACGTTCAAGAACAGGCCATCACGACGTTGGCCATGGTCGCTGATGCAAGCGAGGCCACATTTGCAAAGGTATGATCGCTTTCTCTGCCCCAGCTGAGGCAGACCGTCGGATTTGTTTTTGGTGACTCATAGCATTACGGGACGATCATGCCACTCCTGCTCAACGTGCTCCGAAACGCGAATGATCCGAGCCACCACAAGCTGCGTGTCAAAGCCATGGAATGTGCCGGGCTCATTGGTGTGTACCTGATTGTCCGACGGCCCCTTCCACCTGACTAAACCCTACTCGTTGTGTACCACTCGTAGCAATGGCTGTCGGATGCGACGTCTTCCGACCAGATGCGCGCACACTCATCGACGCCTTAATTAATATCCAGAGTAGGACACTTTTTCAATTATTTTGCTGATCTAACACCATTGCCCTGGACAGATTCACCCGTCGATCCCTCGGACACGCTTTTGGCGACGTACTTGATTGCAACATGGGCCAAGATCTGTCAGGCACTGGGACCTGAATTTGAGCCTTTTTTGCCGGTAGTAATGCCACCGCTGCTCAACGCGGCGAGTGCTAAAGCCGATGTATCCATCTACGGTAAGCCTGACTTGCGCGCGAGCGGCGCGAACGTGCGTGTATGCTCATGCCCCCATCACGTGGTAGACGAGGAGGAGGATCACTTTGAACGCGATGGATGGGAAACCATCTCCATGGACGGCCACATCGTCGGCATCCGCACTTCGACCATCGACGAGAAATGTCAAGCATTCGACACCCTCGTCATTTATTGCAGTATTCTAGGGGGGCGATTCGGGCCTTATCTCACGCAGAGTCTCGAGCTCACGTTGCCAGCGTTGCAGTTCTACTTTCACGAGGGTGTGCGGGAGGCGGCGAGTAGGTGCGTCCGCTCTTTCTTGTTTTCGTTGCCTTTTTTTTGTCGAGGGGGAACGCCATGCTGACGCCACGTTCACACAGACTCGTTCCCCTCCTCACGTCCTGCGGTAAATCCAGCGGCACCCTCACCCCACACATGGTCACCGCCTCCCTCTCCAAGCTCGTCTACTGCATCCAGATCGAGACCGACCCGTCGTTCGTCGCCTCGTTGTACAAAGCCGTCGGGGATACATTGTGCGTCGTTGGGGTACACGCGCTCACGCCCGAGTTGACGAACGGGTTGATGGACGGGACGAAACTCCAGCTGCAGAACATGGCTGAGAAGCGGAAACGTCGGTCGGGCGCAGCAGGTGCGGTCAGCGATATCGGGGCAACCGAGGGCGGCGTAGCTGGACCAAGCAGCGAAAGGGATGGTGGAGGCACCGACGGACACCACCCCCCACAAGACGAAGACGACCGGGACGAAATTGCGCTAATGGAGGAAATGGAGGAGTTCGCGTTGGAGGATATGGAGAAGACGTTGCAGATGTTGGACGGGCAACATCCGTTGTTGATCGCCATCGCGAGCGTCCGCGAGTTGGGGTGTCATCGGTATCCGTGGGAGGGCGAGGAGGGGTTGGGAGGGCCTGGGGACGTCGAAGGATGAGAACTCTTGCTGTCTACTTGACATTGCCTGGGGGCAATGAATACATGGATTGTCCCTCGACCGACCGATCGGTCGGGCTGCGATAGAAAATGATGGCGTTACCTCTTCTTGTCCTGCATAAACGAAATGTAGTCCCTTGCCCAAAAAAGAAACATGTGGATTGGGTCTACTGTACACTTTTTTTTTTTTTTTCCAAAAGCCAACTTGTATGTGGATAGTAACGAGGCGGCGCAGCCGGTGCCACCCCGGGCACGACCGGGTGACGGGGGGTAAGGAGGAGGGGAAGAAAAAGGGAAAGGGGGAAGAAAAGGAGACAAGACCGACAAGGTCCATGAAGGGGTGCTAGGACAAGGGACGCGTCACGGATGTCATTTCGACTCGCCTCAGAGAAGAAAAGAAAAGAATCCAGGCTCAGGAAACGAGAGGGAGCGTATGCGGTCAGCCGATAACATAAGCTT
>JBBPNO010000340.1:0-28261 GCA_038090915.1 Boletus eberwhitei
GGGCTGGCGGTACCTGATGCCCCGCCTGTCCTTGATTGGATATGCCATGTCCCTCAAACAACATTTCTTGGAAAGTCTACCTCGTGCACTTCCATGCAAAGCGCCATGTGTGGTAACACTCCACTGGAGGGTTTGCTTGGCAGGAGGCAGACGTTGCTGGATACCTTCAAGGGGTTCCCTCACATGCCAAGCATGTATCCCATATGTGCAACAAGCGGGTTATTCCGTACTACAGTAGGACCTTTTTTAGGCGTTCATACTCCTTCAATTGGAAGGACGGCAGTTAGTCGACGTTTCCTGTGAGCTCTTTGCCCATTCACGTCGATCACCGGGCTCGGGCCTCGTCCAATCCAATCTCTCCAAATTCAATCGATGAAGTAAGTTATCGGCGGGAGTACCGAAAACGAGTCAGCACCACTGAGGGTTGTTCGTGGAGAAGAGCAAGTGTTACAGGTGGCTTTGCTTATAACAACTGACAGGCACCCCTTGTCTCGCGTCATTTGAACGTCGCATCGGTTTCAAGTTTAGAGATGCGGCGGTGAGTCGGAGACCCAACTCGCAACGTTATGGTGAGTTGCTCTTACCCGATTCACGCCGTTCACGATCTAGCGTGAACGAGACGTGAGGCAAGACGTCAGCTTCAGACCACCCAGATGCAGTGGATGGAACCATGAATGAGACGCTCGTGTTCCAAGGTAGGTCTCATGCAGTGCCATGCAATACCACGGGAGTGTGACGTTGTTGTGACCTTTGCATGTGAGGCCTTGGGGTTTGATTGCAATTCCGCGACGGGATGCACATGCTAGTTTTGGTGACTGACAACCGTTCCAACCTTGCAGTCCGAGTACAATAATTTAAAAAAATCACCTTTCGGTCACGTTGGTTGGATGGCGACAGCCCAACTCGTTTGCGTGTGCACTGGGGCAATAAGTTATATACACGTTACACATCGTTATTAGGGAACGCAGAGAATATACGTACATCAACGGATGTATGGTACGTGTGTAAGTCTACGGAGACGGGAATATACTGGAGGCAATACATGTTAATTTGCTCTAGTAGGTACAGTATCTGGTAGTAAAAAATCACCAATCCTCCCCTTTCACAACGTCAGGTCAGGTCCAGTGTTCTCCATACGTTTGGCCCAAATTTTGCCAGCCAGCTGTAGCGCTTCCTCTCCGGGAATTTTGCATTTCTCTTTGAGATGCCGTGCCAGCTCTTCCACCGTCAAAGACTTCGGCTGCCCTAGGAGGTGTAGCTTGCGATCCTTGATCATTGTTACCCACTTCAACAGCTTGCCCGCCAGGTGAATAAACCAGCCTGTGGGTTCGGGCTTCCATGAGGTCTTTGACAGATGCTTCAAAAGCATTCCGTGGATCGCAGTCCGCGATAGCTGATACTGGCTAGCATAAACGTCATCCAATCCACGGATTGCTGTGACGCAAACGTGCGAAGTGCACAAGAGATTGGACTTTGCGAATAACGCAGCGTTCCTGTTCCACCAGGCCTCCATCGGATGTTCGTTCTCCAACCCGGTGATGACGAACGCCACAGGAACTTGGTTCTGGCACAGGATGTCGCGGAACAAGCGATAGTTGCTTTGCATGACAGCGGTGATTCTGCTCCCTCGAATGCAAAATATAAGAAGGCGGATGCCACCCGTGCGCTGGAGCTGAGTGATCAGCCCGTTGGCTTTCTCGATGGCTGTGAGGTAATCATTTTTGCTCAAGCTTGGCTCGTTTAATCCAACTGTATCAAACAGACGGATATGGTGGCCGAGTCTCTGGTTGTCCGTGAGAACGACGTCGTATGAAGTAGCTTCCATCGTGCAACCGCTTGCACCAGCAGATACGTCGGCAAGTGGCTCCCCAGCGATGAGGTTGATGACGGAGCTTTTCCCTACCCCCGTCTCGCCAACAATAAGTACGTTGGGAGTGCAAGCTCGTTGAACCCGATAGGTCGATGAATTGTCTGAGATCAGCATTTTCTGGGACATCTAAAAATACTGTTCACCTCGGATGAAAAGTCGATAGAACATGACGCTTACTGCTATGTTTGTCTATTCAGTTCGTATTTGGGGCACAACGGCTCAAGGAGGGGGTTGGACATGGGAAAGACAGGATCCCATCGCATTTATAGAAAAGAGGGTCGACGATGCCCCCCCCTCCGGCGTGCTACGGTTGAGATCAGACTACCGAGGCGGATGCTGTGGACATGTGAACTCAACACTCAGCTTAGGTTGAACGTTATGGAACGTTTAAACTGTCCATAACGTTTCTTGCCTTCTTTTTGTTTCGGTTTCGTTACCACTGGAAACGATTAAGTAGACTCTAGCGCTGATAGTTGGGCTGTGACATTAACCTCCACCAATCATTTCGCATGACGCATATCAAGCGCCTGTGTGGCGTCCGTTATCTTCCCATGCATAAACGTTCAGTCGGCGAATTCGGAGAAAAATGACCTCACCCTAACCAAACAAGAACATCAGTGGCGTCTTCTAGAATATATCTTACTCGCCAGGTATGTCCAGTGTGCAGCAGTATACTCATAGCCCAACCACGAGGTTCTTGATCCGAACAGCATCATTTTTTCCGCCCCGAGGGTGCCGTGTAACGAGTGTTCTGCATGCAGGGCATGTTCAACAGCCGCACCTCCGGGCTATGACCCACCGTGCTTCTGCGCTACGTTGTATTAATGAAACGCCGTTTCGGACCCAAACCTGTTCCCTCATCCGTTGCAGGCGTGTTGTTAGTGCGGTAGGCACCGAGGAGAGTCCCCGAACTATAAGCGATCGGTCGTCCTGAGGGCAACGCAACCAAGGATATTGCAACGCTGAACATACTCCTTGAACCCGACTACATCCCAACGTTAATGTTCAGAAGGGTGTGGTTCCCCCACTCTCGAATATTCAACGGTGTACCCTAACATGCATTTGCAGTCAACAACTTTACGCTCGAACAAAGCCAAGGGAAAACCCAGGAAGGTGTGTGTTGTGGTCGGTCGAGGGTGGACTCTTTGACCGAGCCACCTAGGAGATCAAGAATGTCGTAATTTTCGGAGAGACGGGCGTGGGCAAGAGTTCCCTCATCAACCTGATCGCTGGTGAAAAGATTTCCAAAACCTCCAGTAGTGCTGTCGGATGCACACTCGATTATAAACGCCACCTGTTGAAGCTAGGTGATCAGCGTTTCGCTATATGGGATACCGCGGGGTTGGACGAGGGTACTCAAGGAACCGTCCCTGCCGAGAAAGCGGAGGCGTATCTCAAGGAACTCCTCCACGACTTGGCCAAGGCGAGCAGTATCGACTTGCTCATCTACTGCGTGCGTGGGACGCGAGTCCGATCCGCGCTGCTCACGAATTACCACCTCTTTTACTCCGCGATCTGCAGGAAGAAAGTTCCCATCGCCATCGCCATCACAGGACTCGAGAATCAAGAGGGAAACATGGATACGTGGTGGCTGAAAAACGAGAAACAGTTCTCGGCGCTGAAAATGTATTTCGACAACTATGCTTGCGTGACGACGCTTGAGTCTTCCATGGAGAACGCCACTCTGAGGGAAAGACGCAGGATATCAAGAACAGCACTAACAAAGATGATCACGAGCACGTGTCGCACCGAACAATGGATGCCAACTGAACGCAGCTGGGTCGACACGGCATTTCCGGACATCCGTACCATATTGTCTCCAAGGAGCGGGCACGGGGTTCATATAGCCAACGTCATCATGTGCGATGTCTCTCGACACCCTCCCATCGTCCAAGCCGCCATAAAGCGTTCCGTCACCTTTCACAACCCTGTCACCCTATCACTATCTCTCACCCGGCCGATGAGCCTCCGCAGCCCAGTATCGGTCCTGAATGACAAGTCACAGAGCAAACTTCCATTTGATGAGGCTATGAAATGCACACCGGAGCGCCTATTTCGCGTCTACCAGGTTCCACGGAAACAGACATCACCCTGGGGAAAGGAGGAAGAGATGAAGAAGGATATGGTTGTCAAGCGCGGAGCAGATCTGCTTATCTTCTGCGTGGAGAAAGGGGGCGTTGACCGTGAAGACGTCAAATTGCAATGGGAACATTTCAACCTCACCTACGGAGGTGACCTTTCCCCACAGATTGTCATAATCATCGGAGCCACGGATCAACGGTCGGCGGAAGAATGGTGGAACGATGCAGTCGGTGGAGTCGTCACGAAGCCCGGTGATCCTTCCATTGCTTATTGGCCCATAAAGAACTCAGCCGCTGAAGCCGAGGTTCTAAAAGGACGACTGCGAGACCTCATAAATGCTTGCTGCATCGATTGCAGTAAAGTAAACCTCACAGGAGACAAGCGGGTATTCAAACACAATACCTCGCTTCGTTTGGATAAGAGCTCAATAACTCTGTGGATGAGACCATTTGCGAAGAACAGTAAGGTGGACGTGCCGGTCGTTGACCAGGATATTTTGACGAAAGGGGGTGTATGGGAACACATTTCAGTTGGGAGAGACACGCTAACTTCTAGATCGAATACGGTACCCCGCACCTTTACTAGCAAGGACGATCAGGAGCAGAACCTTTTCCGTCCATCCTTGTCTTGATGAAGTATGTTGGATTCTAGCAGTACATTGGCAATAGGATTATGATAGCTTTGAACACTGCAGCATGTACAGTAACGGGTGGTAGGACTCAATGAATGCATCACTCCCCTTTGTCTCCAATAGTCGTAACTTCATTTCACAAGGACCATGGACATTGCCTTCGAGATTATCTATGTAAGGGGGAAAAGAAAAAAATAGATGTATTAGCGAACAAATCTATTAAGATTCTTTCACAAAATTGTGGGATGAGGTCGAGACTCGATATCCAGCAGCTAATGCTACTACCGACTCTCAAGCTTGCATCGCAGGTGGTATATATGTCCGAGTCATTCTGTCAAGATACATTCCTAGGAAATCCATAAACAACACTATTGGTATAAGTGATCACATTTTCCCCACAAAAGCGACCACCGGCTCGTCATCACCCGTTTAGTGGCCTGAGAGGTACTGGACGAGGAGGACATCTTTGGTGGCGTTCACGTACGTGAGAAGCATCTTGTCCCCATCCTGAATCTGTATAATTTCAAGTTTGGCAGTAGCATCAAGCAGGTTGTAGTCATCGCTGGGGCCAGTGGCAGTAGCGTTAGTGAAGATCACGGTGCCAAAGTCCGCGAGGGGAAGCTTCTCATTCGCCCTACTGATTCCGGCGACCCACTGGGCTTCCTGCCCGCAAAGGTGATAATCCAGAGAGGGGGTAGAGACAACTGGACGATGGACAGCCGGCTGGCCAGTGGTCTCATTTTCAATGACCACCTCGTATTCATCCCAGTCGTGCGAAGAAAAGTTTGCTTTGATGTTGATCTTGATAACGTCATCGGCACGGATGAGGTAGTCGGGGATCTGTATGTATTCCAAGATTCCAGGTTGAAATCCGTACCAAGCTGTTCGAAGCACGAATGATGAAAACCAATTCGGACTGAAAATCTGACGTCTCTCACCACCGTACGAGACCACTCCATCAGTGAAGTTGCCCTCGATACCACCCCGGAGTGCGCACGGGCAGGCGTAACCGTCCATAGCAACCCACATAGAGAAACTAGTGGTACCATTGATGTCACCCACAATGGTGGGGACGGTGAAGGTACCATTGATAGAGGTAAGTGTGTGCTGTCGGTATCAAGAATTTTCAAACTTATCATCATGGACATGGGGATGATACGCACGTTATTGGTATTGGACACGACCATGCCAGCCGAGTGACTGTTCCAATTATGTTCTTGAACAGCGCGAGCAAACGACGCAACACTGTTGACGGGCTGTGACTGGCGATTCTCCTGACGGCGAGCAAGGCGAGCCTCCTGCTGAGAGGAAGGAGCAGCCAGAGCTGCAGAGGCGAGCAAAAGGTTGCTAAGGATGAACGTGGAGACCATGATGTAGATGCTGGAGCTGTGAACCGTCGATATTGAGAGACAGAGAGAGAGTATCCTGCAACCTTTATACGCTCGGCACACCTCCTGATGTTCTCCCTGGGGAATCAGATGGTTTCCTCAGCACCAACCCATTCTGTTCATTCACCTGTCCACCTGTCACCGATAAAACATGTTTACGATGTCCACCATGTGCTTGCATCTTCGCTTTAGATTGACTTACCGGTCTCCATGGGAAATTTAAAAGCTGAAGCACCAGTCCAGGGACGGGTCACGCGGGTGGGTTATCTGGGCAGCTCCGAAAGGTTACCAAAAAAATACTGTAAACATCGCCGGGTCAGCACATGGATACTGGATGTACTAGCCGTGCTTGGAGATGTTTCATGGTATACGTTTGGGCCGTACCCAGTGCCACTGTCGCCACAGAATGTGTGATGTGGCGCTGTTCAGCATGCTAATGGATCAACGTGCATGCCATGAAGCTAGTGGTCACTATAGAAGTCGAAAACATAAGCCACCGCCGGTGAGCACACTGTTCTGGCCATATGATTAAACCCCACCGAAGAGCAGGTCGACGTGTTTCGGCGATATACTTGGTGGGTCGATGTATCTAGATGTTATATGTGGGTCCATCCAAGAAAACAGTTGACAACGGCCGCGAGGATTCTCGTCAATCATGTCCAGTAACTTCCCAAGCTTCCTATTGGGTTAATCCTTCGGACAAGCATAAAATTGATCTCGGTACATGGCGAAGTTCTTCTTGGATGAATCCAAAATCTTGATTAGAGCCGTCAAAGCGATAGCCGATCCTCTTGAAGGATTTCCAATGATTTCTGGATGTGATCAAGCGGTGACAAGCGTTTCTTGTGGGTAAGAGTTGCGGTTGACGGAGGATGCGACAGTGCAGGGTTTATGGCAAAGTGCGTCGGACTCGGAACACGTAACACGTAGAACAAGCACGTGGTCTTGTCTAAGTCTAAACTAGAGACGTGTCTGCATGAGTACTACGACACCCCCTGCAGAGCGTCGTGTATAATTCAAGTTGGCCTGCCAATCGGTTGAATTGAGGATGGAAAAGAAGCGATAATCGATCCCACCCGGGAACCGCTGCTCGCGCAAAGGCATGCTCTACCAGATGATGAATGGATCCCAAGGTCGAAACTCGATATCCAGCAGCTACTACCGCCTCTCAAGCTTGCATCGCAGGTGGTATATATGTCATTCTGTCAAGATACATTCCTAGGAAATCCACAAACAACACTATTGGTATAAATGATCACATTTTCCCCACAAAGGCGACCACCAGCCCATCGTCACCCGTTTAGTCGCCTGAGAGGTACTGGACGAGGAAGCTATCTTTGGTGGCGTTCACGTACGTGAAAAGTATCTTGTGCCCATCCTTATTCCGAGTCTGCACGAGTCTGCACAAGGTCAAGGTTGGTAGTAGCATCAAGCAGGTTGAATTCCTCGCTGGGGCCAGCGGCAGTAGCGTTAGTGAAGGTCGCGATGTCAAAGTCCGCGAGGGTAAGACTATTATTCCCCATGTGGACTCCGGCGACCCACTGGGCTTCCGTCCCGCAAAGGCGAGGTCCGACAGATCCTTCTCCCTTTTTGAGAGACTTGCCAGTGGTCTGATTCTCAAAGACCGCTGTGTATGTGACCCCATTATCGTCTGTAAAGTTTTTCGCAAAGGTCGCGGTGACCGTGACATCATTGGGGTATTCAAGGCAAGGGATCTGAACGTATCCGAATTGAGGCCCAATTTGAAAATTGTACCAAGCTGTTCGAAGCACGAACATGCGACGAAAACCAATGTGGACTGAAAATCTGATGTCTCGCCATCGTACGAGACCGTTCCATTAGTGAAGCTGCCCTCGATACCTGCCCAGAATCCATTCTCGCAGGTGAAACCATCCATACCAACCCACATAGAGAAACCACAAGTATAGTTAATACCGCTGCCGCCTGAAAGGGGGGGGGGGACGGTGAAGGAAGCAATGACAGTGGTGATTGCCTGTCGGCCAAAAAAAAAAAGATCAAACATGATCGTGGACCATGCGGATGATACGCACATATGACTGGTGATTCTCCTGATGGCGAGCAAGGGGAGCCTGCTGAGAGGAAGGAGCAGCCAGAGCTGCAGCGGCGAGTAAAAGGTTGCTAAGGACGAACTTGGAGACCATGATATGGATGATGGAGTGTGAATCGTCGATACTGAGAGACAGAGAGAGAGCATCCTGCAGCTCGGCGCACCTGCTGATGTTCTCATGGAATGACATCGGTACATATGTTCTCCCTGGGGATCAGATCTTGGTTTCCTCAGCACCAACCCGTTCTGTTCCTTGACCCTTGCCTTGACCTGTCCACCTATCACCGATAAAACATATTTGTGATGTCCACCAGATGTTTCATGGCATATGTTTGGGCCGTACCACTGTCGCCACAGAATGTGTGATGCGGCGCCGTTCAACGTGCTAACTCCTATAATTCCCGCCATGGTAGTACTTAATGGGATTTTCGTTCCCCCCATCTCAAACACATTTTGGCGGGCGTTTGCAGGTTATGTACCATGGTTTCTATTTGGCGATAGTTGTGATCTCTTGTGTGTCCTGACATTGTACATGTGTTTTGGCTCGTCTTACTGTAACATGAGTACTGTATTGTTTGAGCAATCGCCATAGCGGGTGTTGCCACGGATGCCTGGCCCTTCATTGATTATTGATTGACGTGCATGCCATACGTGGTCCGAGTCACTCGACTCATCTAGCAAGGCACTCATCACAGGGCCTCTTCCACTCCCATTCTTCTTGGAGTGGCGCAAAACTTGTGTCCACATGCTCCTGGTGGGCTTTAACCTCGCAAGCAGCGTCGACGATGGCTACAATGGCGTTCGGCAGCATGCTGTAATGGACCGCGGCGGCATTTTGAAGTCGGATGCAAAAATGAAATGCTAGTTTGCCGATTCAACTTGAATTTCAAGGATGCCACTCAACTTCACGCTTGACGATGCCCGCGAACTCTGGCACAGCATCGAGAACGAGTCTGAATGGTTCCCCACTTTTCTTCATTGCGGACCTTTCGACTATAGGTTGGAAGCCTTCCCTCTCAAGACAAAGTCGGGGGTCCATCACATTTGGATCCCAGTCGAGTGGATGTTTGCCCTCAGGTTTTTGAACCACGTAATGTACTGCCAACGGTTGCCAGACAGGCTTCGTGGTCGACTTATGCGCGAGGGCAAGACCTGAGATCAGGCTTTTTTGATGAAGTCCTCGAGTACTGGTATCGGCCCGGTACTACTCTTCCAACGAATGAAGAACCCACTCGCCAAAACTTTCCATTTCATTCATGCTACCTTACCACTTTTCTCGTGATTGTCTTCAACCAAGTCTGTCTTGGGCCTGCAAAAAACCCTCGTGTGGTTGGGTTGGCGGGGTGGAAGCTGGACCCTACAACATTTGGTAAGTGCATAACTACACTCGCTTCTGAGAGGCATACTTGATAGCTGTTTGGTGAATATCGTCTGACACAGATTGGGAGAAGTGGACCATGAATAAACCAGTCAGTCAGGCTCTCTATGGTGCCCTACCACCTGCTGGCACAAGAAGAGTGCAAGCGTCTGTTGGAGGAACACAGACTTGCGCGGATCTCCAACACACCCTCCGTGGAAATTGATTCATCTAGCTGGTCTCGATTTGCCTCGATTCTCGTACTAGAAGCCATGAACCGCCGCCGCCGCCGTCGTTCTGCTATACCTGCCGTACCTTCTCGGCGTTCCTGCATAACCAAAACAGATACAGATGAGAGGTACGTTTAGGACTTTGCGATCGATTCAGCTAACACTGTAACAGTGATCCTCTTCTACCGAAGAAGAAACGTAGGCTGATAATTTAAGTCGTCGTCGGGATACTATCAGAGATGCGTACTTAATCTTATTAATGAGAGAGAAAGCCGTAAAATGCAGCGCGACTGTTTTGTCTTTGGGTGTGAAGGATGAAATGGTTTGAAGTTACGATTGGCTGGCACGCTCTCATGATTTACTTTGAACTTCAGTCCCGAATGAAAGATTCAGTGGATTCCCGAAGAGAAGTCCACGACTGCGTGTGATTTTCCTCTCATCAGACTTATACCGGTCAACGTCGATCCAGCGACTCTGGTCCTGTTCCCAAACGGCGCATGTATCGATTCTGAAATCTCAACCATTGCATAGAGTACAACATGCACTTGAAACATTACATATTGAATAATTCCGTATCCTACAGCATTACTTATATTACACCCAAGCAAATATTTAGTCGTAACGGCGCAAGCGCCAATCTCACTCATCCATCATCATAACCTTGATAACTGGGACTTGATGAAGCCAACAATCTCTGCGCTCGACGGACGCTTAGAGGGACTGGGATCCCAGCACGTCTCTATAAAATTCCACAGCACGTCCGAGATAGCCTTGCCATCCCATCCAGGCTCTTGAGGTGGCTGGTTGCCATGGGCAATCATAATCACGATCTCAGCGACCCTTTGAATCCCATGGAACGGCAGCTTGCCGCTCAGGGTCTGTGTGAGACGTCAATGACGCATGGGGACCAAATGAACACAAGAATCGAACCTGGAGCATGATGCTTCCGAAAGAGTAGATGTCCGCTTGTTGGCCCGACAACTGCGATGGGGGCGTGCCGTCTTCATGCCTATTAATCAGCTCGGGAGCTGCCCATCGAACATTCCCCGGCGAGGAAATGCCAGAAGCCATTTTGTCTGAAACTTGTTCGAATAGCGTAGAAAGTCCGAAATCGGAGAGATGCGCCCGTCCGCTCTTGGTGATCAAGATGTTTGACTAATCAACCGAGGGATGAGTTCATAGGAGCTAGATTCGAGTGGGGGAAACGTACGCCGCTAAGATCACCATGTATTATGTTATGAGAATGCACTAGCCAGCAGTTGATAAAACACAGAGTGAAATGAGCGAGAGGCTATAACCCACAATACTGCAGACCATCTGCAACGTTGCTAAGCTGCGGATCGATTTATACAATTCAAGAGTGCCAGTATTTTATTTACATACCAGAGTCAGTCTTCTCTTTAGATCGAGTTCTGTTTCGAACTTTTCCAGGTATTCGGACAGTGTGCCATTATCTGCCCACGGGCAAACAAAGGCAGGAAATGGTCCGAATCTCTTTGTAATGCCGTACAGAGGCAAAACGTTCGGATGGTCGAGCCCAAACCAAACGTTGAGTTCTTGTTCAAAAGCCTGGAAGAGGAATAAGCAAGGAAATCACAACAATCCTTGAGCCTGAACGCAAATCACCTTTCCTTTGACTAGGTATTCTTCTTCATTCGCAATGCCAGGTCGAACGACCTTGACAGCCACCTGTAGCAATCCAGTAGTGAGTATAGTCTGCTGGAACGAATGCGTACCAGGAGGACGCACCCTCTCGGGAGGCGACTGCTTATGTAGCAGCTGACAACTCCAGACATCACTGAAGCCGCCATAGGCCATAGGATACGTATGCATCCTTACTATCCTATCGGTGAGGTCCTCGACATCTTTCGCACACCTTTCTGGGACCGTCGTTTGGGTATGACGCCGAAGTAGGTGGTGATGGAATGCCTCCCAGGAACGGGAAATGCCAGTTCCGACACCCCGCACATCCACATCCAGACGACAGTGGAGTGCCGCCCCCCCGTGCAGTAAGGGACAATGTTTGCAGTCGCGTCCGAAAGTGAATGATTTGAAAGCCAAGTCGACCTTGCACTTCTCGTAAGGAAAGTAAATGAGGAAGGAGGCGTATAACATGTTCGATGAATCAAAGGGAGGGCAGAAAACCTCAGCATCCTGTTTTGCTCCGCTCGGAAGTTAAATACTACAGTCGGGGCAGCCATGGCACTCCATCCATAAAGGTGTCGAGAATGTCATTGCCAGGCTGTCGTAAACTGGCGGGGATCTTGCGGTGACTGCTGGCTACCTGCCAACGTCCATAAATGGAGATGGAGATTTGGAGTGCGGCGGTAGTTGCATCTTGATGAGCACTCCATAGTACGACGTTCCTGGCGTGCCAAAATTCGGATTGAGTTCACCCGCCGCGCTCCAGTTGGTCACAGAATAGTCACGGTATGTCACGAAGGACAAGTTCATGCTCCGCCCGATACCACTGACGCAAAACCAAACTCAGCCTGAACTCAGCTGCGGCATCGAGCCGGCATGTATCACGGCGTAATTTAGGGGCGTGATGAAGGGCTTTGGAGGCATTGGAGCTCAGAATGAACTCGTTCCGCTTCAAAGTCCATCTGGTACATACTGTGTACAAACAGACGTGTTTGATTGTTACGGACGAGCAGAATTGCTAAACCCCATCTTTGAAACTGCCGCGGTGACGGCTGCTGTTTGCGTCAGCAGCATGCCAAGTACAGCACTATGGCCGAGTGGTTACACCAACAGACCAGAAATCTGTTCCTCTTTGAGGGGGCGCAGGTTCGAAACCTGCTGGGCATCAGCCTTTTTCATGCACTGACTCAGTATTAGATAGTGGTAGCCAACTCTCCGAGTCATATACATGCAACGCCGGACATTGCAAACGGTGACATTCGAAACATACGGGATACATACGATTTCGCCTACGGTGGTACTGCAAACCAAGCAGATACGAGAGGAATGTACAATGTCTTGAAATACAGTAACGCGTCTCTAGCAGGCCGACACCAATAATCACGCGACCGTGTTTTGGACAAAATGGGCCAATAGTATGTCTTTTCCCTGGAGTCGGGGATCTGGCGCGTGCGCGCCGCTACGATCCATTAATAGTCACCAGGCCGAACCAGGTGGAACGCCTCCTCTCATGATGCTCATATTTTTGCATATTTCATGTGTGAGGGAAAAGCAGGTAAACAGAAGTATCAAGCAAAAGCACGGACATCGAGACAATTCGTGTACTGCCAAATTTCTGCGGGAAACCTCGACCACCACCTAAAATGAGTGCACGTGCTCCAAGCTATATGGAGGACGGCAAGCTTAATCCCATCCGCTGGCGGCTGCTTCCTGACCCCAGCCCGCTGCGGGCTCCGCTGCCCAATCGGTTGCTGGTGCAGGCTCTGCGGCCCAGTCAAGGGCACCTAATAAAATTTGAGATAGCACCCAACTCAAGTAAGCACGCTACTTACCACCATCCGCGACAACCAAAGCGGGGTTGATAGAACCTGGTTGAGGGGCAGGTGGAACATCCCACTCTGAAAGAACGGCTTGGCCTTCTGGCTCGGCAGCAGCGAGCTTGGCCTGGGCCTCCTCCTGTTGTTGCCTCTCCACCTCTTCGGGGTCACGGTAAAAGAACATGTCCACCATGACGTTCCAGCCATCGGGCGTGCGGGGAATGGTCCCACGCAACCTGAGGACTTCCCGTGCGAGCATCCACCAGATCAGACCAATAGAGTGGCGCGTCTTGTTGTTTGTGGGAATCGCGACATCGACGAATTTAAGAGGGGCGTCAGTGTCGCAGAGTGCAATGACGGGGATGTTGACATATGATGCCTCGCGGATAGCCTGGTGGTCCACGCGAGGGTCGGTAACGACAATGAGACGGGGCTCCTTGAACGAGCGGGTGATGTAGTTGGTGAAAGAACCGGGGGTAAAACGACCAGCGATGGCCTGAGCTCCGGTGTTGGCAGCGAATTTCAAGACAGCACGATGACCATAAGGACGCGCAGAAATAACACAGACGTCATGTGGGTTCTCGACGGCAGCGATTACACGGGCAGCGAACACAAGCTTCTCCCAGGTTTTTCCGATGTTGATAATATGAATTCCTTTGCAACAGAGCCGTCGAGTTCAATCCAGTGCGCTGAAATCTACACAGGGACTCACCGTCAACTCTCCGTTTAAAGACATATGGCTCCATCTGCTTGTCGCAGTTTTTCATTCCCATGTGGCACTGAGCAGCCAGGAGGAGTTGGATCTCCTCATCTGTAGCACTCAGAATGGAGGGTAGTTTTGACGACATGATTGAAACTGGACGATCATCAGTACCATGTCATCCACATATGTAACACCCCATCCAACGTCTCCAGCCCACCAATCCGACCTGTGGCAACCACAGCGTGGTATATATGCGTAGATACGCACCGTTTGCGGCGTTTTGGACTTGCGCGTCGTCTCGGGCACTGTCTTTTTTGGGATTCCTGGCTCGTCGTCGTTCCTCGGTCAACACACCGTTCGCAGAGTCCGCTCGGCTTTTACCGCAATAGATTCACACGCGCTGTATCTATTTCGGGTCAATAACCCCTGTCTTTGAGTGTCAACACCAACTGATTGATCTCTACCGGTCTGGCTTTACAACAACCCCCTACAATCAACCCTCCCCACCCTTGGCTATACGCCTCGTCGACACAATCTGCCACACTATCCGCCCAACCGATCCCGGCCTCACCTCCTCCGTTTGGTTTGATGACAAGCCACGGCCATTTCCTCCCTTCTCCAATCACCTGAGTAGAGGCTGCCTTGAACTGGTCCAATAATCCGTGGACATGTTCCACAGCAACGCAATTAAAACCAATTCCATCTGGAAGGACCAACGCCCGCCCTTCCCCGTCCATACCCTCTCGTAGCATGAGGTCTGCCACCTCCTTGGCGTGCATGTGCTTTCCATCATTGACAGGAACGCGGGTCTCAGAACACCGTCCATTAGGAAACACAGCAGTCAACCACCACGGTTTCACGTGTTTTCCCTCCGCATGAAGCGAAACAGTCACTGCAGTGACCGCGCGTCTGATCGCAGTGACCTCCCTTGCCACCGGAACCGTCTCGAATGCGATGCCATCGACAAGGTCCCATGCCTCTGGAATCCGAGCGTATGCCAAAAGCCGTTCCGTGTGGAATTCTGTCAGTGCTTGGATTGACTTTTCCATGCCCTCCACGTCGTCTCCAAACGATGTGGTGTTTTCTTCCGTGGCCGAGTACGCTTTGGGACCATAAGGAGGCGGAAAGATGCCGTCGAAATCCTGCATAGGAGTGACAGTGCTCCCATAGGTACCGAGTGATAACACGATGCGAATCTCGTTCCGATGGACGTTGTTTTCAGCGCAGAACCATGCACGAGCGCGAGCGGTGATTGAAACAGCATTCGACATGATCCGAAGAGCTTGTTCACGGGAATAGCCCTCGCGCTCAAAAGTGTTGAAAGCAGCCTGGTATCTACCCGCGCGAGCTTAGGATGATGTGCGATGGTACTAATGTGTACTCACGTAGACGTCAGTAACGTCCTCGCTCCTGCGCGCAGGAACGACAAGTGGGCTTGGAAAAGCAACTGCGATTTCTCCTCGTCAGCAGCTGCACGAGTAGACCACAGTGGAGTGTGAGCGATCTGGAGATTCAAGATGTCCTCCAACGTAGTTCCCTGGAACCCGATCGTCAAGACACTCATCAGCGAGTCATGCAACTCGGTCCTCACCAAGCCTCCATCGGCCAGATTTATCTCTTTCTGATATATATCGTTCAGTCCTGGCAGAGTTGATCCGGACATGATTCAAGTCTAGGAACGTGCTAGCCAGCGCGAAGGCCAGCCATTCCAACGTCAGCGGCCCAGTGGCCCCATGACGCCAAGTGTGGCGGTGTCCAGTCAGCAGCCGAACGGGCCTGGCATCGGACTGGAACGTTGCTTGATTTCCATGACGGGTCGTTCTATTGCGTCGTCACACAATACAGCTATCCTACTCGTCACTATCTCTTTCACCTATCCTCACCTCACATCCTATCGAGCAACGAGGTCTCCAACCCACTTCCGTTCCTTTGTGCGGTGGCAGCACCCTTGATACTATAGCCTATCGATGGATGTCGATCAGGCTCGGGCGACTGTTCCTTCCCGAGGCGCTTTCTTCGCTTCTTTCCTGCACGATCCGAGGAACCACCCGAGTTGGTATCTCCAGCATCCGCAATACGACTGAGTAGCGATGGTGTCGGAACATCCTGTCCTCTCGAACTCATCTTTGCCCTCTTTGGTCGTGGGACGTCTTCCGAAGAGCTATTTGATCGCTTGGGAGATGTTGGCATGCTTGAGATATGGAAATGTCGGGAAGCGTTGTCTCGTACCGGAGATTGTTGCGTTGCTATCGCTGACCATGTGATTGGGACGTCGAGCTTGGGCGACAAGGGTGGCAGACTGGTGACCGGTCTTTGCGGTAGATGAGATGGCCGTTCTAATGTAGCTCCGTTCTTCACCATAGGTTTCACCTCTTGAATGGGCGCTTGCGATGACGACGGTTGCTCTCCCGCCAGCAACTGCTCAAACCATGAAAAAAATGTCGGGCGTCAATGGAGAAGGGGAGAGCGGTCCATTGCGAACCCTTATTAGGCTTTGGATTTCGCCGGCGTCTTCTGGCGTTTGCCCATGGGACGAAACTTGGAGAAATTTACTGATAGAAGTAATCAGGTATGGTGGTAATATCCAATTTTCCAGCTCTTTGCGCTAGAAAGAGTTATCGCACCCTCGTCATTCGATCGAGAAAAACGTACAGTGTTGATAACCCGAAGAATGCTTTTCGCGACACGCCAAAGGTCGTCACTATATAGCTTGGAATCAAACAACACCTGCACGACTTGGTTCAAGGGAGACAGAGAATACCGTAGCGTCTGACTAACCTCCAAGAGAATTGAGCTAGCATCGACAATTTGTCTCCGAAGCTGCGCAATTTGCTGTGATTGAGTGGCAGTTTCACGTTCACTCACGGATAGTGTGTCCATGATCCAAGAGATGACTCGGATCCGGTCCTCGGGGAGGAACTTCTGAAGGACTAATTTTCGTGTTAGAGAACTAATATAGAATTGGAGTAATTTGACTGCTGGCGTGGCGTGTAAATCGACGGTCGCAGTTTGAGCGATCGATAAGTAGTGAAGTGTAACCTTGAGCTGCACTGGGTCATTTGATCGTGTCTGAAGTAATGTCGCAGCCTTATCGAGGATAACTTGAAGCAGCTCGTCGCCTCTGGAACCATCCCGGTAGCACGGTAATCGCAGGAGAATATCTTTCACGATAATATCCACGTCGGCGGTGTCCAGCCTAGTTATAGCCTGCTCGACGATCAGACATGGCATAGGAACACTTATCCTCGATTGTATACACACCAAGATAAGCTGCGCGACAAGAATATGTTCTGCCTCTGAGCCCGGAGGGTCTGTATATTTCTGTATCGCGCTCGCAGCGTCCGTTGCCAAGAAGGACAAGACGAGCAAACGCAACCGTTCTCTCGTCTGTCGTTCATCGTCATCGAGGTCTTCTTCCGGTGGAACGATCTGGTCGCATAACACGCCGAGTGTCACTGGGGGATCCATATCGAGGTGTTTGAGGAGAGCGCTTTTTACAATCGCGACTTCTTCGGGTTCACCTATCGACGACAAGGAACGCGTGCCAGATGTGATCAAGATGGAGAAATACGGTGTGCGACTTGGATAAGAGGTCAGAAAAACTTACCGCTTTGGAGGAGTTGGACGAGGACGTCGGCGTTCCTCTTGACCCACTTGTGTTGGACATACGACACTTGCGTCACCGCATGGTACCCATCCATGCGAACCTGGAAACAAAGAGACGTGAGCCAGAGTCAAACCCGTCAAGCCCGCGCGCCACACTTTCGAGTCCTGGTCTTCACAAAGATCGTATACGGCGTTGATGGCGTCTTCCTCCAGATCCGGAAAGTCGTTGAAAAAGACATGTATATGGCTCGCAGCGTACGATTTGAGAAGAGGGTGGCTGGTATGTGTGAACGCTATGAGTTCCTGGAAGGCGTCCCTCCGCTGCATACGTTCCACCAGGTTAGGTCAAAGTGTAAGTGCAGTCATGTCCGCCTTACCGCACGTCCTGCAGTGGACGGCTCCCTCGCTGCCCGCTCGACCATCGCTTTGACATATTTTAGTTGTCCGTGTACACCTGAAGAAGCCATGCTCGATGTGTGCTCCGGGGACCAGTTCGGGGTAGTCCAGAATATCCCGTGTTGAAAGGTTCGGGGAAACAGACCAAACTGGCAGCAAAGGATCTGGGCCAATGATGCACTAAACCAAACAAGGAAGGTCACTCCCACGACCCACTCACTGCCAACGTCTCTCTTTGGAGAACGCATCAAACACGACCGACACGACTTGTTCGATATGCGAACTGACGAGCAGATCCTTCATGACAGGATCAACCTCCCAAGGTTCATGAAGCGCCTTGAACAATCCATCCAAGAGAGTGACTGGTCAAAGAGTGACCCCCCAAAGCGGGAAACATGGACCAAAGCTCAAGGGACGCTGCAGGTGAGTCCACCCTCCTTACACGTGCACCCGACCCGTCGACGGAGCTCCCTACCAGCAAATCCGACATGCCCGCCTCTTGTTGAAGAATGTAGAGCTCGACAATGTGGACCCCACCCCGTGCGTGCCTTCGTCTCACCACTTGCCAACCCGGCGCATTCCTAAAACCTTTGCTCCTACCACAGGGCCCAGGAGCGACGTTACCAACACTTTAGAACGACGCTCGAACATCTCGAAGACTACATGCGCCAAGTAGAACAAGTACGTTCTTCTCAAGAATGGTTTCGACCCGAGTTCGGGCTGACCTGGCATATCTACAGCAACTCACACCTCCGGTCCGACGACCGAAGCCTCTCCTCCCATCCATACGTCCCCCACCGCCCAAATCGCCCATCCCAAAGCCCACTGAACCCACCAGTCCACTCGTCGAGGCGACCCTCATCCCAGCCGAGGCCGGACCGTCTCCATCCGTGCCCGACGTACAGGATCTCCTACCCGCTTCACCGAACGTCCCACCAGAACCAAGCTCGTCGCGCAGCGCGTCGAATGTACCCACAGGACCCTCTCTCGCCGCCCCTTCCTCCTCAAAAATCACCGCCGCCCCAACCATCCTCCAAAACTCGCGCGCGCTCCACGAAGAACTCTCGGAACAGCTCGCCCTGATGGCGACCCAACTCCGCAGAAACGCCACGCATTTCTCCGAGTCGCTGGAAAAAGACAAGTCCGTCATCGGTGCCATGCAGGAAAAAGTTGAGGGCAACTTTGAGTTTATGAAGCGGGAGCGGATAAGGTTGCGGGATTTCCGAGGAAAGAGTGGAGGCACGACCTGTTTGGTAATAATGAGTGTCATCGTCGTGTTGATTGCGTTCATTCTTATGGTGTTCGTCATCCGACTAACATGATTTGGTGTTAGACTGCCTCACTGTAATTTATTTTACTGTACTCGAACACAGTTACCCAGCGTCGAGTAAGCTGGTAATGCATCATTACGAAGTCCAACTATTCAATAAAGTCCCAAGCATGTATGAAGCACAGTGGATATGCAAAGAGAAAGCTACTAGATGCGCAGTGCATGACGGATGTCCGGGCGACATAACAGTGTCCAGGTGCAAGCTCAGCCACCTAACCTAATGTCCTGCTACTAAGAGAATGTCACAGTACAGTGAGTGTTCACAAACAATGGTGCAAATGTAACTAAGAATGCGAAAGGATATTATCAATGGATTGGTTCAAGAAGTCCTTGCGAGGTGTCAGATCCGCTCTCGGGTACCGAGCGGCCATGGCCTCGCGTGCAGTTCTATGTGTGTGGTCAGTGATATGCTAGCAACAGTAGAACAGAGCAAGCATACTTCTTTGTCACGGTCATCAAGTCCTGTGTGCTCAAATAAGTCCTGAGAGCTTCGTACAACTCATCGTCAGATGGATTTGGGTTGTTGCTCGGCCCCACAAACACGGTCGTAGCCATGGAGAAAGTAGAGGTGGGACGGATGGCATTGAGCGCGGCTTGTGAGGGAACTCCCAAGCTCAACGCAGGGGACATGGAACGGTTCATGATCGCCGAATTCATCGTCATGCGTGGGTCGGGAGGGGGAGGCGTCCTGCCGTAGGCGCTCCCAAGGGTGGCGAACTGGTTGACCGGTGTGCCCATCGTCAAACGTTCCTGTGACGGATTACGGAAGGTCGACTGCCTCAAGTTTACGGTCGCACGAGAACTTGGGCGCGACGTGGGACCTCGAAGAGGTTCATGCACAGCGTTGGTATCACGGTAGTAATCTCCTGCCTCGGATTGGTACTCGTACACAGAAGGGCGTTGCGAGTTAGGGTGACGAGGGACCGGCGCGGGAAGATACTTGGAGTTCGTGGGGTTCTGCTCAGCACTGAACGAGTGGCTAGATAGGCCATCCCCATAAGCCTCGGCCTCGTACTCTGCATGCATAATCAGGAGCCCGCCAATCAATAGTCAGCGAATACCACTGACCGCTCCACTTCTTGTACGGGATCATGGACTCGTTGAATTTCATCTCGTTGGCGTCGTTGACAACCTTCTTGTTCTTTCCGTCATCGAGGACGACACGAGTGTTACCCCAACCAAACTCGTCCATGCGCCAGAAGGAGTAGAGAGGCAAGAAGAAGCTGTAAACCGGGTATCTAAACGTGGACGTCAGAGGAAATTTGGATTTTAAAACAACATCACGGACGAAATGAGGTACACAACCATCCAACCAATAAGCATGAATTCTCGCTTGATGATAAACATGAGAGCCTATGACGTCGCACTTCGCTCAGCACACTCAAACCAACACTAGTACGGAAGGTGACGTACCTGCAAACCATAAACCGCCGCAATCAAGCCAAGTGATATGTAAGGTATCGATGATTGCCCAGACGCGACTTCGATGATTAGCCAGACCAACTGCATATCCAGGTGAGCACCGCAACAGACCAACAAATTCTAAAAACTAACATAAACGACAGTGGCAGGCAAAATCTATGAGTGAGATCGGAGACCGTCAGAAGCATTCGATGGTTTACGAATCGAGAGGTACCGACCAATGTACTGATGAGATCCAGGTACACGAAGAATCGCATCGAGAAACAGCAAATGCCACAAAGATCCGGCAAGATGGCAAGCTCGCACAGGTTATGAATGGTCGAGTTGATCCAACGGCGACGCTGTGAGAACAGCACTCGCCATGAGACCGGCGCCGTGGTCCGAGCGACCGCATCGGGTTGGAATTTGGTCTTGAACGAAGGGAAGTGCTTCATGAGAAGCGTTGTCAAGAACCGATCTTCGCCAAGTGAGAACAAGTTCTTCTTGTGAAGCGTGTCGACATTGGGTTCGGCGTACTCATCAATGACACGGTTGGAGATAAAGATCGGACGGCCCTTGTCAGCGGTGCGGATACGGTAGAGGGTGAAACATCCGGGAAGACAGGACACGGAACCGAACAGACTCTCAAAGGCCTTCGCAAGATGGTGGGACATGTAATACTCGTAAACCTAGACGATATCAATATTGAAGAACGAGATGGAAACAAAGGCACTTACCTGGATCATCGTCCACCAAGAGCCCTCCTCGTTTTGCAGCTTCGTCTCACCACAAATGCCAATGATGTTGGTGTCATCCATGGAAGCAGCGACGAGCCTGTTCAGTGATTGAGGTGTGACAACCTGTAACATATGCAAATTAGCAGTGAATCTACTCCAGTGAATCTACTCAATACGGATGGCACTCACGGTATCGGCATCGACAGTAAAGAGGTACTCGTAAAACGTGGGGTCGATACCAATCACATTGCGCATTTGATGGTATATCTCAAGTTCCAGGGGCGCCATTGGCGCATCGAAGTGCACACGGTTGAGGTACTGCATGAGCAGAATCTGACTGTCGCGCTTCCCTCTGTTACCAGGCTTTGAGCGCTCCGTCGGTTTGCCGACCTTGACCACAACCAAATACCTTGAAAGAGGCACCTTCAGGTGCTGGCAACGTCAGAGCTGAACCGCACTTACGGGACGACGTGCCCTTCAAACTCGTACAAGCCAGAGTAAACCTTTCCGTAGTTAAGCTTTTGCGATCCTTCCCCGATGGACTTGAACATAAGAGGTTCCGAATTCCTCGCCGAAGGATCAACGCCGAGGATGTCCAACACAATGTCGGGCGTGGGTCGTTCGTTGCCACTACCAATGATGTTCCCATCACAGATGATGCAGATCAGCTTCCGTTTATCGTCGTAGTCCAATGCGGCGAGCGAGTCAATCGTACTGCGCAGTGAATCTTCACCCTCGGTATAGCAAGGGACTTGGCAGAGCACAAATTTGTCCAGACGTTCAGGGAAACGCTTTGTCCCAAGTTGCAACGCAGCCAAAACTATTCGACATGTTAGGCCCGAGAGCATTGCTCAGTCATGCACTGTTACTTACATTTCAACGCCATGGACGCCATGACAATGCTGGAGAACGCCAAAAGCATGTAGTTCTGAACCTGGCACCTAGGAGTATACCTGAAATCGATCTCGCCCCAATAGAAAGCATTGTTCAAGCAATCCATGCTGGCAGTCCTATTCGTGGCATCCATGGAATCCAGCACATTGTTGAGCGACGACGTGATATCTGTGCCTGCTTGCTGCTGGAATACAGAAACGAGGTCAGATGGTAGAAAGTTGTACTTCGCGATGTTGAGCTCAGTGGTCGTCATCGTATACACGTAGTCGGTCAAGTCGTAGATGACACTATTGTAAATGCCCCAGATCCTACCCAAGAGTCAAAAACGAGCAACTACATGGCAAACTAGGCTGTACCCACCGTTGAATATTCGTGTCATTCGCCTGATTGTAAATATCACCGGTCTCCCAAACCAACGTGCCCTTGTAGAACTTGTTGATAGCGGGTAGGTATGTTTGCGTGTACCAGCTTTCGCTACCGAGGGTTGCTGAAGAAGTGGTTGCGGCTCCGCCTGATGCATGCGAAGCTTGCTGATACACGAATTCCGACGTGTTCTTGATGTTGATCTGCATCGTCGTGTCACTGACAAGGCCGGCACATGCTTGGGACAGGGGTGGTGGGAAATAGTATGTCAGATCCGCGCCTGCTAGAGCCGCCAGCACAGCCGCGTTGTTACTCGGATCCCCGGTGATATCACTATGATCACCCTTCACGAAGTTCGTGACATCGTATACCTTGCCTTGAATAGATACCCAGTAATCGGTCGTCGTATCATGTTGCGCAACTTCCGTAGAACTCCATGCATAGTTGAAATCTGGACAGAGAATGATACCGAAGGCGATGATATAGAACAGGACCACCCCATTTGCCAGGAGGATGAGAACGAAGATGGTCACCTTCTCCCGCCACGCTAGACGAACGTCAGGCCGTTTCATGCGGCCGACGAGTGACAAAACGAAGTCCGGTATCAAGCCCGTCAACAGCCGGACGACGTAGAGCCAGTAACGTCGGACCCGAGTGGTGGGGAGATGTTCTTCGAAGGTCTCGGGGGCATTGGCAGCAGTCGTATCCGTACCCTTGGGAAGTAAAGGTGGCAATGGATCATAGCCTTCAGTTTTCTTATCCCACGCAGTCTCTTCAGGGTAGGGGAGACTGGGTTCGGCAAGTGGTACAGACCCGTAGCCTTCATAAACACTCGGCGTCCGGGGAGGATCCTGGTATGGAGTGACTGCTCGTTCGTGAAAAAATCTATGTTGCCTATCTTCCGCAGGCGTTTGAGGGTACTCTGTCACATCATCTGGCGTGATGCTATCATCTTCCTCCGACTCTTCGCGAGTGAGCTTCTTCCGCTCCTTTTCCGCGGAACGCAGGACGTCTTCCACCATCTTCCATGCAGAATATGACAACCATATCTTTTGGTGTCCCATTGCGAAGTCCACACTTTCCGCCCATCCATTCGATTGAACACATTGTCGAATGCGCTCCGCATCGGAACCACGCATGGTTGGGCGATACCTCTCGCAGAACTCCGCTTGGTGAAACTCCGCAACGAATTCGACAGACCGCCGGGTGATCATATTTGGGAGGTTTAGGGCATGGATTTGTCCTTTAACACGACGTTTGTCAAGAGAGTTGGAGAACCCATTATCATTAGGACGGATGCAATTCAGCGTCCAGAGCCGAGCATGCTCGAGGTTGGACAAGACATCCGATAATGTCTGGTTTAATTGCCTGGTGACCGGATAGATTTTGCTGGGGTTCAGACGTGGGTTCTCGGGCTGCGCGCCGGGTAAGGGCGTGACACTCCGAAGAGGACGAGAGGAGACTTGTGCCTGAACGATCGTGTCTTCATCACTCTGGTGATTCTCCGTAGATAGGCTTGGGCCAGACATAAGCTTGGCAACCAGAGAATCCGACGAGCCACGCAAGAGGGCGACGAAGGAAGGTTCAAGGAGATCCGCATCTGTCTCCACAAAGTTGGAAATGTCGTATGTGCAAGAACCCGCGTAGTGATTGATACCGAACGACCGCCGGTCCTCAGGGGTAGGCGAAATGAATGATGAATGAACAGCAAATTTGGAGGTCAAATCTTGAAGCAGCTCGTCGTCACGCTGAGCATCGCCCCGACCACCTTTGAAAGACGTGGCGGCTTTGTCAAGCAAGCCGAGGAGACCACCAGGTTTCTTGGAACCACGCTCGCTGACAGATGCTCCACGAAGAAGCTCAACACAGGGTGAGTTGTCCATCGCTGCGACGGCTGGTAACGAGATTCCATCAGCGGTAATTCGACCATTGAAGCCCGAGTTATCGTCAAAGATGCTGCGAAGAACATGTGACTCCACCATTTCATCGGTGAAGTTGAAGCAGAATTCATTAAAGCCGCTCAGATGAGCGGTGATAAGAGGGGACGCTGCTCCAATACCCGGTGCACCGCGAGTCTGGAAACCGGGCTGGTCAAGAAGCACGATCTGCGTGGCGGAACACGAGGTTGTCTGCGAAAGGGGTGCGAGTTTGTAATTGGCCGTCTCGACCACGAACGCGAAGAGGATAGCATAAAGATCCTGCACAAGCTGGTCTCTTTGCGCTGCACTCTGCTTCGCATTCAGCAACACAGTGAAGAGTTCCTTGCGGACATAGGTCGTTTTGACAGTCAAGGTCTCGGCCAACTCCTCTGCGGAGACTCCGAGCAGCTTTGCAGCTTGCTGAAGTACGGGCAAGTTGACAACGTAGGCCGAAACGTCCTGGGCATCTGCCTCGCCAAACTCGATGTTTCCGAGCAAAAGAATTGCGGCCAAGACACCGAAAATGGATGATATGTGCCTGGACTTGAAACCGAGCATTTTCAGAGCATCCCGTAGATCATCCATGGCAATACCATCGTCGCTGAATGGACCAGCAGGAAGGCGGTAACAGCCAGATGATGCGAGGAGGGCATAATCCGAAGGCCCCTCGAGGCCGAGGAGATCTCTCTCCACGGGAGTTGCGCCGGCCAAGAGCTGATAGAATACATGATAGGAGCGCTCTTCATGTGTGAGACGAACAAGGCGAGACTTGTCCAGGCCAAAGGCAAGAACTTTGGCTGCGCTAATGCGACCCCGATCGTTGAAGTGGAGTTCGGTATAGCGTGTGTGTCGTGAGGCGTTAGGGTTCGTGGGAGTCTTTGCGTTGCCAAAGGAATCGAGGAGCAGGGAGAAGGCTTTGATCTGCTCGACGATCTTGCCTTCTCGCTTGGAGTGGGCGGAGAGACGAAGGATTTGATCTACGAGGAGCCGGGAGCTGACTGTCTTTCCCGAGCCCGAGATGCCACTAGGGGAAGCGGTATCAAAAAAAAGACGGTTACGAAAATGAAGTGGGGCATACCGGGCAATAACAGCCTGGGATTCGGTTCTCCTCCTCATGAGAAGGTAAATCTTTGCAGCCTGCTCATACACATGGGGCTGAGGAGGCCGCCGGGAATCTGCCAAGCCCAGCTTGGTGTCCTTGTAACATCTTTCTTCGTATTCCTTTGCGCTTGCGTCGTTGACGTTTGCAAGAGTCTTGCAGGGGTTTACGACCACGAGGGCGGTCGAGCCGATCCTTGCGTAGGGTAAATCTGCGCGAAAACGAGCGCTTAGAACGGCGAGGATAGCATCATCCGTGGGGTGGAGCTGGGCGGACGAGGAGATGGCGAGTAAGTCGGCAAGGTCACCAGAGGATGTAGCTTGGGGAACGGCGGTGGCCAAGGGAGAGGCCATAGCCTGTGGTGGGAGTGGAGGAGGAAGGAGACGGAAAGGGAAAGGGAAGCGAGAGAGTGCGGTCGGTGCGGCCCCACTGGCACGCGGGTATTCTTAACTTGGCGGGTACCTGGCCGGCGCATGGGTAAAATAATTGAACACTTGCCCATCAAGGCTACAGTAAGCAACTTGATCTCAGTCACTAACCCGAATACAGTGTCTGTGCCTCGACGACAGTGGACATTGCTCGGCCGTCAGTCGTACCGACGACAGAATCAGTCGCGAGGGTAACCGAGCGCTGAAAATAATTTAAACAGAAAAAAAACTGGACGGCTGCCACTGGCCAGCCAACCGCCGTATCAGCATCTCCAATAGATCATCCTCAGTGGCAACATTCACGCCAGATCGCAGCTCGGTGTCCTCCACAGCGTATCAATCTCTCATTAAACACCCCTCCTAACATACAGAAACGTCACCATGGACTAACCGGGCTCCTTCCTCGTCAAATTGCCCTCTTGATAGGCACAAATGCTAGCCCAGCCTTCGGGGCGCTGCAACTCGAAATGGTGATGTCAACGCACCCCAAACGGCTCTATCATACGCAGACACCGGGGCCGGTCGTCTTCTGTCGTTTCAATCGTGCGCGATGTGGACGTTTGCTCCACTCCACCCTCCATTCATTGCTGCGCACTTGAGACTCTCAGACTCTCTCTTGTTTGCCTTTTTCATCTTTCCTCCTCCAATCGGGCATGTAGTAAGGCATATCCGAGGTACTTTATTGTCGTCGAGTCATCCTTGACCCAAACGTGGCAACCTCGGTGCGTGCAACGCTCGCTCAGAAGTTCCAATTTGACACAGACGACCATTTAGAAGATGACCTACCTTTGCGATCAAGGGTGCTACCGGTGTCAAACTGCTTCATGAGAATGGAACGAGGCCCAACAACAACCATTCCGAGAGCCACGCTCCAGGGTCTAATTCAGCTCAGCGGCACGCACATGTCCCAACTCTACTCGCTGTCAACCACACAGTGCCCGGGATCTCAACAAGTCTTACCGGCATCGCAGATCTCCTCGAATGAGCAACGTGTCCGTCCATTATTAGCCAATCAGTCCCTCGATGCCCTGCGACTGATGCTGGTCCACCGGAGGTCTCTAGTCCATACGAGACAACTCCTTGTACTGATCATGCAATCACACTTCGGGTGGCCAACTCGCCTCTTTTAGTGTCATCATTTAATTTATTTCCTCCTTCTTCTTCTGTGACGGACGCTTTGTTTGTTCGACTTTCCCTCTGGTACGTTTCCCAAACGTCCTCTGAGGGACGTTTCAATGACCCACTCAGCTCCGGATCAGTATATACCCCCTTCCTGAAGCGCCGTATTGCCTTCCCATCCCATCCGTTATACGGAGCATCTGAGTCTCTCTTGTAACCGTACCACGCGGACGACACGCCATCCTGTGCCAGATTTGATATTTTCGTCTCTTCGGACTTGGCCATAAAAGTCGACCGTCATCCATCTTGCCCGTTGCCCCTCTCGCTTGCAACTGCAAGTCAGTATATGTGGACCGTCACCATCGATTAGCTTCCACCACACAAATGATGCCCAGCGCTCTCACTTCTGCATTCGAGTTTTCGCGTACGTTCTGTCTTGCACTGCTTGTGCACTTGGTGATAATCCTGCCTCAGACATTCGGGCTACCGAAGTCTCAAAGTATCAGGAACTCCGCGTACGAATAACCCTCGACGGCAACATACAAGAGTCTCTAGAGAGCACCTTAGATGCGGGCGTCCATACATGGCGTGAACCATTCTCCTTGTAAGACCGCTCTACTCGATATTGCACTCGATGCTCAATCACTTCAGCGTCGCGAGCTCTATTTCGCTGTGCGAAATACACGTCTTGGCTAAGAAGCGCAAGTTCTTTTGCTGTACTGGGAGATACAAAGCCATCCGCACGACGCGTCTACAGAGCATTGGCGAAGTGCTTGACACGAGAAGCGGCAGTGGAGGCAGGTTTCATTTCAGTTAATTATGACCGTCCTGACAATTTACGTCACACTAGTTATTCGACTTCCATTATTCGATTCCACGAAGACAGACGCAAACGGCGCCGCAATGGGAAGCGTCGTATTCTTGATCGCTGACACGTCCGTCACGAACGACAGTTTGGAGCATTTGTCCACGCGTGACATTGTGTCCTACGGGGGGGGATCGCGTGCAGCATCTTTGAGGTCTCCTTTCCCCGAGGGCGTCCCGGAAAAGCGGTTCCTGGCAGAGTTGGAGCCAGAACCTCCGACGTTACCACCTCCGCGTCCGATGGCCCCCACCCCCCATGCATCACCCCCGTCGGCTTCCCCCATCCATTGTCCGCCTAATGTCCCTCCGCAGCCA
>JBBPNO010000341.1:0-28231 GCA_038090915.1 Boletus eberwhitei
GCATCCTAACCAAGGCAAGGGTCATGTGATTGTGCTGTGCAAGTGTGGGAATAAAGGTACCAGTCACATGATTAGAAATATAAATATTCATATAGCTGGTAAAAGCTAGTAATAGTAGTGGTAGTTGAAGATTTATTTATATCTCCTTAATGAACCGATGGATTTGTCTGAAACTTGGTAGAGGGATAGGCCTTAGTATAGCCTTTCATATGATAATGAGAAAATCTATGTTATCTATTCATGTTCCTGCACGATTCTCATTTCGTGCAGGTCAACGGTGAATTGTGTATATCAAGGTTGGGGATTTACATGAGAGAAGCGTCCCTATATATAGTACTTCGGATCTTTAGGGTAGGCTTGGTTATAAATACTAAATAGGAAATAGAGATCGGATCTCAGATGGAATCGGGAAATATAGGAACTACGAGGCAGTGTGCGAGAGAGCACTGCCGAGAAGATGCTGTCCGATGTGAAATACCGCAATATGAGATAAGGGAGATGAAACATAGCCAGGATCCAGTGTCCACTGCCGTTGCGCAGCCTTGTTGGCAGTGTAGATGGTCGGAGTTCAGAAGGCATCGCCTTCATCATTGGGGGTCAAAGGGGCGTCGTGAAAGTAATCCCCCGCGTCGTATAGGAGGTCGTCCCACAGGGAAGCAGAGGGGATGTCCATTGGGAGGGAAAAAGAGGTACCCCCTTGGTCAACCATAACAGGACTCCAATTACTTCACAAAGTTTGACATCCGTTGGGGATACAACAACATCCGGATTCGTGAAGAGGACCAATGGAAAGCAGCCTTTATCACACCGCTGGGCCTTTTTGAACCTACCGTTATGTTCTTCGGCCATTGCAACGCTGACCTGCACGAAATGAGAATCGTGCGGGAACATGAATAGATAACATAGATTTTCTCATTACCATATGAAAGGCTATACTAAGGCCTACTCCTCTACCAAGTTTCAGACCAATCCAACGGTTCATTAAGGAGATATGAATAAATCTCCAACTACCACTACTATTACTAGCTTTTACCAGCTATACAAATATTTATATTTCTAATCATGTGACTGGTACCTTTATTCCCACACTTGCATAGCATAATCACATGACCCTTGCCTTGGTTAGAATGCTGCTAAAATTGGCATTCAATCACAGCATTGGCCATAAAAGTGCAAAGGTTCACATGCACTTACTTCACATCTCAGATTCAGCTAGCCCAGAATGAGTTAGACTAAATCAGTGTGAGTCAGAGTGAGTCATAGCACAGCCCCATGAGTCAGTATGAGTCATTATGACTCTGCATGAGTCATACAAGTCCATAATAGGTATAATCTCCTCCAGAGGCACCAATGGCTCAAGGAATGGGAATGGAATGGGAACCAGCACAGCCATATGTAGAATAGCATAAAAGGAGGCAAGATTTGCCTGCAAGACCCATCTTATCATCTCACACATCCCCTCTAACAAGAGGAGAAATAGAAAAGAGATCACCTGGAAACCTGCTCAGAGTGAAAGAGGCTCCTCTGACAAACAGGGACCATAAGTGGTAGCATTACTAAGCAGAAAAGTACTACCATAATAGAAAAGGGAACATAGCCACTAAGCAGAAAGGCACACCCTTGTGATCTAACCATATTAGTTACTAGGTGGCCACTAAGCAGGAAGGCACTATAACCTAGATAAATCTAGTCTAGGAATATCTAGTATCTAAGGGATTAGAATCTTGCACAGAACTTGCACTCTAGTGACCCAATAAATAAGGTTTATCACAACCCATATTGAGTGACCACTGAGTGACCTGTATAGGAAGTTTCCCATGGTCAATAAGATAGCAAATATTGCTATAAGGCCATAACATTCAAATATTTAGAAAAGCCTAGAAAGACATTTCTAGCCTCAAAACCCTTACAATTATTATACATCATTATATAAAATGAACTAATAAATTTTTGTAATACTTGTTTTCAAAACAAGCACGATAAAGCAAATTATATTTTAATATTTTTCTAATAAAGAAAAGAATGAAAATATTGCAAATTCTAGAATCCTGATAAATAAGATAAAATAATTAAATATAAAGAAAACCACCTGTTATATATATAGATATCTATTAATTATGATATTAGTTACATGGAATAAATCACTTAAAACTTCTATATTAATAATATTGAATACAGTTTCTATTTCAAAATTAATTTTAAAGTCAGGAGATGGAAAAAAAAAAAAAAAAAACCATTATAATAATAGTCTGGCTAGCAGCTAGTTCATTGAAATAGCATAAAATTCACAATAATAGTATAATATTACAATATTTTCATAATAAAATAATCAAGATATTTTACTATAATGTCTATAAATTTTTTTTACTTTGACAATTTATTAGATCTTTATACTATTATATTATATTATTATCAGATATTAGCTCAATTACATTACAATATATTGTACTAAATAATAAATATCAATTATAATCTATAATAAAAATTTGAAGTTAAAATATATAATCATAATATTGTCAATTATTATTAATACTTTTGATCTATATAGTCATATATACAAGTCTACCTTTCAAGCAATAATTATTATAGCAATTATAAATATTATCATCACCTTATATAATAATTTAATAATAAATTAGTATCATACACTTAGTTTACAATATCTATCATATGTAATAAAGTCAATCTCATATTATATGTTCTATTATCATCTTTTAAACTCATTATACTACAATACATCTATGCCTTGGCAATCATGAAAACCACCAATCTAGCTTTTAACAGTATTAGTGAGGCTCAACAGTGTTACTATCTTATAAAACAAACTTGCTTTCTATTGTATATCCCAGCAAGTGCTAAGAAGGCAATAGACATGACTCAAGCTATGACCTTCTTTTCTGTGATCAAGCTAAATGTCGATACCCACATTGTATTGATGGATTTGTTAGCCTTTTTATTGAATCAATGTGCTTTCATCTTCTATATACAATATAACTAACATTGCAGCTTTGTTCACCATCTTGCAATCCATTATCTTTGTTTCAAATGCTTGAATATTCTTGTAGAGCATCTCTAAGGCTTTTTTCATCCAGATATGACAAGTCCAATTATCTTTGTCTGGCTTGATTGAAACGGCCTACAGAATTTTATGGACCTGCTTCATATTTTTGATTTTTGCAATAGTAATGCAGACAAGTAGCATCGCAATGATTATGACAGGGATGTTGAGGTTTTGATATGGCCATTTTGGGGTTCTCAATGCATGCATTGCCTCTGTTGCATGGTATCATATACCTCTCAATATATCAGTTTCAGTCTTAGAGCTCACAATTAGCATTCAATGATAGCTAGTAAAAGCACAGATGTATTAGGATTACTGGATGGTATGTTCCATAATCACTCACTTGGGTTGAAGGCCTGATATATATAAGAATGGTGATAGCATGTTGTGTAGTAATTTCATAAAAGATACCACTCTTGTATTGCAATGTATAAATATTGTTATATAAAGGTATCAACTCTCTTGTACTATTAAATGGCAATAGTGTACTACTCTGTTTCAAACTGTGGCCATCAATAGTTCAGCAATATTATTAAATTATTATATAAGATAATAATAACATTTATAATTGCTACAACAATTACTATTTGAAAAATAAGCTTGTATATATGACTATATAAATTAAAAACATTAATAATAATTGAAAATATTGTGATTATATATTTTAACTTCCAATTTTTATCATAAGCATAATTAATATTCATTATTGAGCACAATACTTGTAATGTAATTGAGCTAATATCTAATAATAATATAATAGTATAGTATAAAGATTCAATAAATTATTAACGTAAAAAGATATTGTAGATATTTTAGAAAAATATTTTTGTTATTTTATTATAAAAATATTGTATATTTTATGCTATTTGAATAAACTTGCTGAGACTATTATTATATTATAAAGCATTATTTTAATATTTAAAAAATACTTAAAAAAGTGAAAGTAAAACATTTACAATTTTTCTCTATTTAAGTATAAATGTATCTGAATTTAAACTCTAACTAGAGTAACTTTTGACCTGAGATAAAAGTCAAAGACAAAAATGAAAAAAAAATTAGAAAGCAAAAGAGGTTTAGTTTATATAACAGATACTATATAGTTATTGACAAATTTTTCCCACACTTTTGACTAGTATTTATTTATTTAATAATAAAAACAACATATATAACAAGAACAGATAGTAGGTGAGAAGTGAATATCATAAAATATAATAAAATATCAATTATAGAATTTATATAGAAATTTATGGTTTTTATTATTTGCTTGTTATAATATTAATGTTTTATAATATTATTGGCATATCATTATAAATTAATAATATATCTACTTAGACAATATATATTATTGTCTATTAATACTATACTATATATAGTGATTTAAAAAATGTTTCAATATTAGGCTATTTTGAAAAGATTTGGTATTTGCAAAAGAATCAAAAAAGGTTAGCTCTAACTTTTACAGGGTCATCAATAGCCCTAATCCTCACCTTGAAGATGAGCTTTTAGTTATGTGATATGGTTGCCATAGCACTAAAATATAACAATATTAAAGTGATATGTTATTGGAACACTTATTTGACCAATATTTCTATTCTACAATTTTAGTATATATTTTGTATTTCCTTCTTCTGCTTTTATTACTGCCTTTAAACTCATAGGCATGCTTTCTATCAATCTTTGACACTCCTCAACCTATACCTTGCCCCATTTCACTTTAATCTTTTTCCAAAGCTTCTAAACTTTTCTTGGTAAATTATGTATATAGCTTCTTTTTAAGCATTTGCCAGAGATCCTCAATAAAATTAAGATCTAGGGATTGCACTGGCCAATCAAGGACCTTGAACCCTTGTCGCATACCAGTGGAGCAGTGATATCACTAAAAGGTGTTATATTACTCACATGAAGACTTCATACCATCAATCAAATCACCACGACTTTCATTCCTAGTGCTGTCGTTTTTTGAATTATCAAGAAAAGCAATGCTTATTCAACCTTTTTACAATCCTCAAAATGGCAGGTGCTCCACTAACCAATGAAATTACATGCGAGGCCAATCTTATGCAGCTTTACTATCTTGAGTGGACATGGATCTCAAATGTCTCCTTCAATGAACATTTCATAGGTCAATTTGTGCCCACCATGTTCATTTTCCACAACCCATGCCCTCGGATGACATCCAACTCTAACTTTGACACCACCCTGCTCCTCACCATCCAGCCCCATTTCCCAAAGCTTTCTGTTGATGAAGCATGTCAGTTACTCTTAATCAACGATCTGCAGGCTGCATTAGGAGACTACTTCTCTGGCCACTCTTATACCAGCCAAAATGGTCATCGCTTAGCCCCTTCTAACTCTACACTCCATTTCTCTCACCTTTATGCATGGAATAAATTTCGGATTCAAAAATGCTCCATGCAAAATCCCCTTGCACTCCGCCCCCCTTAGACTATTCAAGCTGTACCCCCAAACCCTGATTTGCCCTTTGGTCAGGCAAACACTGTCCTAATCTCACACAAAAGTGGCAAGTTGATTTCTGCTGAGAACAGCAAGTGTATGTGGCGGTGTGGCCTGGTTATCACCAGTTCCACTTCTGGCACTCATTTCCTATACTAGGATATCTTGTGGCCCAAGTATGGGCAATACTTCAACCAATAACCAATCCTCCATGCCCACCGCTAGTTTATGCCAAACTTTTCAATTTCTCCAATGCTTACATTCTAGTCATAAATGGCATCCAGGTAGCTGTGCCTGCTCTGAAGATTGAGATGTTTGTTGTCCATCACTGCCTCTATAGCAATGGACAATCCCTGGGTGATATCATTCAGTTGGATGATGTCTGCAATGTTGTGCAGTTGATTCCTAAGTATGGTGCCCAAGTATCTCCCACAATGAGCTACAACAACTGTTTGGAACTTTGTCAAGAGTTCTACATTAATCCCTTTGTAGACATAGAAACATTCCATGCAATCCTAAGCTATCAGTAGTTCCCTCACTGCACCTTAGTTTGTCTTTTCTGAACTGGATCAACCATTGATTGTTTAGATAATCTAGTAGCAGTTAAATACTGTATCTACCTGCCACTATTCACATTTGTTTGTTTTGGTACCCAATGGTCCTAATTGTAGCCACTGGTTTCTTTGAAGCAATATGGTAGCCAGCAGCACGCTGTATCAGATAATTATGTTTATTCGACAGTGATGATCTTATGACCATCTCTTCACTGGAAAAGCTCGAGGGAGACAACATCAGGAATGACATATCTCTAGTGCATACCTGCGACACAATAGCATCATATAATTTCAGCTATGGACAAGTATACAAGTATACATTTCTGGAGTAACATGGACAGTGTGGAGAATGCCAGAAGGCTTCGATGAATTTACTTCTGAAAGCATGTCAGATGGTCCTTGAAGCAATGAGAATATGCTTACTGATGGCCTGGTTACTTTCTTTCCCTCCGCCAACTCCAGCTCTTGCAGTCGAGCATGGCCAGAGGTATACTTGAGGCACATCATAATCATATTGTTGGCTGGCCAGCAGTCACCATAGTTGTCAAGATTATGAATGGTATTCAGGGCCTAAGATCATGAGCTGTGTTTCATTTCAGTTTTAAAGCAAGAAACCCACTTTGTTGTGAATGATTTGAAGGAGATCAGAGTCCTACACTAAAGCACATTTGGTGGTGTCAAGATGTTCAATAATCAAGATAAGTTGGATAGATCCTACTGTACTACTAACCTTAAACCTTCCAAATGCTTTACGGTTCCAATTGAGAGCAGTTTCGAGGTTGTAGCCTCCTCTCCCAGGTCATCCAGACTCACCAGAAGGCTTGGGGATTTTTGAGTCCTCAGATAATATGCTAGAAGCTTCATCACTATCAGACAATGAAGAATCTAAAGACATGGCTGATGACAGATTAGAGAATGGGATGGAAACACTCCTGTCGGATTGATGCTTGATGGTCTTTTTTGGATTAGGTGATGAGCCACAAGCTAACTTGAATGGGTGCGCTACAAACGAGGGGTCAGTCCGAGGACTGCAAGTAGAGGTGGTGTTGGGTTTTGCAATGACTGTGAGTGCTATGTTGTGAGGGTACAGAGCTTCATCAGCAAGGAGGCCAGATGAGCAGGCACAAGTTCCAAATAGTTTTTGCTGGTTTGTCAACTAGTGAAGGAATGGAGGTGGGGTAGTAGTTGCATCATTGAGGAGGGGTTTGATGCACTCAACAGTTATGGACATGATAGGTGAGGCGGGTGAGGGTGGTTTGTCCCAAAAATCAAAAATTAATACTATTCTTACATGGCTTCCAAGTCTAAGCTTGCTGGCAAGAACAATAAAGGTACCTGTTTACAATAAGTTACTAGGCCATGAGCCAAAACAGCACAGAAAACAATTGAGTTATCATGAAACCCTGGCCAGCTTGTCTCTGATGATAAACCTGCTGATCGTAATTGCAATCAAGGTGCATAGTGATTTGTAACTGATTATTGTTGTCATAGAACCCTGGCCTGCTTGTCTGAGTCATCGAGAACAACAAAAAAATAATTTTATTTGGGTTATCATTGTCACTGCTTGTAAATATAAGATGCGTAAAATAGGCAGGTATCTTTACTATTGTATGATGATCGAAGCTCTCAAATCCCTCACCCACAAATCCAAACACTCCTATACCAAGGTCATTCACCTCTCAGCAAGTGCGAGAGCCATTTACACACTTGCTATATCATATAATGGCCAGTTACTGGCCAGTGGTGGTGAGTGGATGCCGAATTCCATTATAGAAGCTAAATCAGGGGTTAGATACAGATGGTATGCAAATCTGAAATATCAGATGTCACAAGGAGATCGGATCTTCTGGCACCAATCAGGACAACATGTGCAAAGCTGTTAGTTGCACAACTTGGATGAAAACAAGGCATAGTGCTATAGAGACACTTTGCTATGGCACTGGACTTGGCTATCTCATGTTTCTATGACCCAATCCTGTGAATGTAAGTGAAAAACAAATGGTCATGTTGATAAGCTTGACTAACAATATGCAGAAAAAGTTCCAAGAAATTTGTGCACAAAGGCTCAGTTCTGGATTCAAGATCACCTATATTTCTTGGAATGTATCTTGGGCCGAAGCAGGCTTACATGTTGCTATTGGGATGTGTGACAATGTTGTCCAGGCATTGCTACTCAACACCAACTTCCAGCTGCAGTCAATCTTTGCTGGATGTCTCAACAACACAGTTCCAAGGTCTATTGCCTTCTTGGAGCATGAGGGTGTATATATATTTGGATTATTTGATGGAAAGGTGTGAGTTGCTCAGATAAAACAGTTGAGACAAATGTCACTCACTCCCACTAGCATTAAAATAAAAGTGTCAGATGGCAGTGTCCTGAGCAAGCACCAATGTGGGTCTCTCATGTACGTTTGTGTTGCTGACTGTTGAGGTTGCTATAATGACATGACATATACTTGCAGTGGCTATGCAGCTGTCAATATAAAGAAAAATCTTGTTGTTGTTGACAATGCATCAAATGGATTTACCTTGTATCATTTGGATAACCTGGACCCACTCCAAATATATATCACAGAACCATTGACTATGTTTGTTCCAAAACAAGTGTCATTTGAAGAGGACACAAAAGTCGTCATTGGTGGCAGTGACAACAGTGCTGTGTATCTTTTTAATAGAAGGTCAGGTAAGCTACTTGAAACACTCCCTCATGCAAATGGTGGTCTTGTACAATCAATTGCAGTGAGTATTGAGCATATGAGTGTACATGCAGCTTGCTAGTTACTCACTTTTTGCATAGGTCTGTGATTTTGATGGACACTGCATGATTGCAAGTGCGTTTGTAAATACCAGCCACAAATGAGTCACTATCAACATATGAAGACACCAGTATAGTAACCCTTTCAAACTAAAAAACTCACCTGGTGCTCAGAGTCCATTCCTGATGTCATTGCTGTGGATGTTGATGCAACTCCTTGTGTTCATCATACTATTAACCTTTTGTTTGCTGGGAATTGGCCTAAGTATCACACAATCAGTGAGTCATTCAAACCTTGACTTTTTTTTCAGGAGTTTAACGAGTGATTCTAGGACACTCTGGTGGAGTGGGCGATACATGTACCCTAAACCTCCTATTGGTGCACCAAACTACAGCAAAAACATGCCCCAGCAGTGCAAGTACAACCCATTGCACTGAAAGCACCTGATTGGGAGCTTGTAAAGAATGTGCCAGCTAGCATTACGACCTTGCAAAATATAGCACAGCACTTCATGGATTTGGCATGGGAAAAAGGGTGCAAATGAGAAGGGAAAATGAACAGCAAACACAAAGAGTGATATTATTTACCTATAGATAGGCTGGGTCCTCTAAGTCCTCTATGACAAGCTTGAATACAGAATCTGTATTTGACACCAGCAAAAGCAATCCAAAAGCTGTATACATAATGCTGATCAAGTTGTCACACAGAATCCATGTGGAATCCAGGTGTGCCATGGCTTCTCTAGCCATCACCATCAATAACAAGATGTTAACATTGGTCTTCAGCTCAACTCATCATGTTTGCTAAATTTAGCACAAGGTTGTTCATCATCTCCAAGTTCCATCAAGATGACAACCTGCAGTACCTGTTTCCTTGTTCTTCAAGCATTTATGAACTCCATTCACAATGCCCACTGCTCCTCATCCAAGAGGTGATCCCTTCATCCTCTCACCTGATTTATAAACAATGCACTTCATCAAGATAACAACCTGCAGTGCCCATTTCCTTGTGCCTGGATTCTTTGTTCCATCATGTTCTTGCTTTTTCCCTTTTTAACTTTATCATGCTGGTCTGTATGCCATCTTCCACCCTATAGATACTAGGTCATTCTTGCTTGTATTCTTTACTCTTGGTCTATGCAATCGTAGCGTATATTAAGTCTCAACTCTCAGTTCAACTCCAGTCACTCTGAGGCTAGCTTGTGCTAGCATACTCTTAGTCCAACCTTTGTCTCTTGCAAACAATAACACTTTGGATGTCAGTCTCTACGTGAGCATTGTCCAAGCATGTTATCTAGTATCAAGAACTCCTTTGATGTGCTCTGCATAACAAAAGACCAAGAGTATCCTCAGTCCCACCTATCTAGGTGAAGAACCTCTTCACTACCACCATGAGTTTCAGAAAGGGACTATTCTCCCTTAACCCTGAGGAGTCTGACATTGGAATCGACTCACCCTCACAAGGAAACACCCCAGTAAACCCTAGATTCATAGTTGCTCCACCAACGAACTCCAGACCTCTAGCCATTGCACCTCTGCCACCATCAGCCACAGCCATTACACCCTCTTAAGGAACACCCAGTACATCTCCACCAAAGATGTCATCAAAAGCCACCGAACTCAAAGTGGCCCTCCCCACTGATTTCTCTGAAAATCCACAGACGCCTTCCGATGGATCAAGGCTATGAATGCCTACTTCTCTTTGAATGCAGGGCCAGTAGGAGATCCTTGTCAACTTGCTCTGTCTGGTCTGTCCGGCTTGAGATAGGAGGGCAGGATAAGGCATGCCAACATTCAATATCAAACACCCCCAAAACCAAGGCATGTGGTCAGAGAGCCCATCCATGGCTGGATCTGCGTCACATCATCCCATTCACCACAAACATGCTGTACAATATGAGAATACTTGGCTGAGAGGATAATCGCCATCAATCGATTGACGGTAGTCAGAACTCCTTTTGCTCTGGCACACTCCAGCAATTTGACTGCCAACCACATTAGGCAGATTTCATCGGCAGCAGTTTAAACAAATGGGACACATTGGAAGAAAATCTGGCCAATCTGGCACATTGCCTCCTGGAAAGGTGCCTTCATACCCATTCATATCTCCAGCACTGTGCTTTCCCCTGTCTACAACCCTGTAATCATTGTGGTTCCATCCTGGCAATCTGACTGCTGCCCACATTAGCCAGATTCTATGGGTAGTTGAAACGATTTTTGACACTTATCCATATATTTACGTAGTTAGCTAAGACTTATACCTTACGGACGCCCAGAACACTTAGGTCACACCCTCGCTTACATACAATCACATCATAAGTCCAGGCCTTAAGCCCAGACACTACGTCACTATGACGACACCATGACATCACCCTATGTCATAGAACATTCCAGCACATTCCACGCCAGCCCTAAACTTGGTCTGTGCGCATATCCTAGCAGTATATATAGTAGCGTACTTGTAGTAGATACCCTCAGTCTTGGAATTGCCTTTATCTCTCGGATATTGTCTTAGGACAACCCTTGAGCATTGTCGGTTTCTTTTCAGTAGTGCAAATGGGACACATTCGAAGAAAATCTGGTCATTCCGGCACATTGCCACCTGAGTAGGTGCCTTTATACCAGTTCATTTTCTCCAGCTTCATGGTCCCATTTCCTACCATACCATGTAGGCATCATATATAGGCCTTGTCGGACCCAGTGTTGCTTGTTGGTCGCAACTGGAGAGATTGACTGCTGTCAGGAAAGAAGGAAAAAGAAAATTTGAACCATTCGATGCAATCTGGAAATAGCCATATATCTAAACATGGTATATTTCCGCATCTGGCTATGTCTGGATTCTACCTTAAGACCTCAAAAGGTATTTGTTTGTTCCTATGGCAAATCTGCACACCTACCCTTGTCACATCCCAACCTCCTGAAAGGCAAAGTATCACCAAGACTCACTGGTGTCACTTTTACCAAGCCCAGTTCAATGTGGCCCCTCCTGTGCTGTCTCCTTGGCCTGAATTAGCTACTTTACTTGAACGTGTGTCAATGATAGTTAATCCCGCTGCTCAGATTGAATAGATCAAATGCAGTGTCTGTTTCTTCTGCTGCATGGTTGTCAACGTCACTGAGCTCTTCTAGCATTCCACCTGTGCTTCTGATCATTCGATATTTATATTTGCTCAAGGAAGACTACAAGCCCCAGTCGCCCTTGTTCTATGTCACATTTTCACAGTCAATGCCTTCGAGGGTCACCTACAGCATTCGCATACTACATGTATATGTGCCATGTCCTCACCAATACAGGTGAAATACTATCATACGGATTCCAGTCATCATTAATGCCTCAATATCTCTTTGTGAGCAAGAGTTGCATCTGAGAAGAGTCCTGGGGAGGTCTACAGTGGCTTGAGTAGCAGATGTGCACCCTTCATCTTGTGGGATGGTAGTGGCACTGATGTGCAGTCAAAGGATGATGTGGATGTGTTTTACATGAAGGTTCTGTCATCAGGAGTGAGCAAGGACAGATCTTACGCATGATTCCTGGAAGGAGTCTTTGTCTCCTATCTCAAAAACTTGCCTGCTTTCTTGAGAACACTGAATTCAGACCATGCATTGCAGACAAACATTCTACTGCCACATGCCTTGAACCCCCCCCCCCCTATTTTTTTTTTTTTTTCTTTCACTTGAAACAACACCACTTTGACTTACACTCAAGCACGAGTGTGCAGAGGTGTGCATTCGCCGATCCACTTGTTCTGTCACACTGCCATTGACGTGCCATGGTGAACACTCCAGTCCCATAGATACATCCACACTGACTCCCACAAATTTGTTCAGGTGTAGAACAAAGGAAGAGTCTCCAGTGCATTCAGCAAGATCTACATCACGCACGCATGTCTTGTTTGTATTCCTTAATGCGCTGCCATCACAGAGGGCTTGTATCATGACCCACCAGTGATGACTGGCTCTCCTAACAACAAAACTGCTTCCAAGTGATGGTTTGTCGACAAGGATCAAGTATGGATGCCAATGCACTGCATGTCACATGTGAGGTTGATTTGGCCACATATCATCCTTCGGGGGGTGACCCATACAACTGACAACAACAGCAGTTGTATTATCAGACCTGCCATCCTCTCCGCATTGGAATATTAAGCCTCCCAATGCGACTCAAATGGAAATGAGATCATGCAGAGGTAAAGGACAGTCTGGAAGATCGGAGGAAGTACCTTGGAAGGGGATATTGGAAAAGAAACATCCACACATGGGAGGATGCTTGTGTATTTTGAAAGAAGGGGAAGTATGTATGAATCAAATGAATTGATGTTGAACATTGCTTGCCGGTTGGGGTAGTTCTAAAATTAGGGTCGCTCATGTTATCTTCTGTCTCCATGCATCATGCGATGTTAAGACTGTGTATCCTATGAGCCTGCATTGGCACAATACATAAGCTGACAGGGCCATCTGCATACCCGCTACGTATCAAATTGTCTGATATGCCAACCATGCCTTTTGCTTGTGGGTGGCACAAAAAAATCATATCTCTGTTGTATCAAGTCCATCATGCATGGAAGTGAAGGAAAGGAAAGGAAAAAGGCCAATGAATCACAGACATCCATGGTGAATGTACATTCTTTGTACTGCGCTGTAAGTGGTCCGGGCTGCATATGCAGTAGTGTCCGATTCTCAAATGTAATGCGCGCACTGTCCAACTGTAGTGTTCTTGATGCCTAATTGTGGTGTGATCAATTAAATGGTGCATGCAGATGATGTTTGTGCATCTTGTCATCCATATTAACAGGAGGACAATCAATGACCAACAACACTGGAAGGGACAATGATGAGCTGATATGAAAGTCAAGCTCAAAGGAGATCAGGGCAAATGAGATGGCAAGCAGTGCTGGTCAAATGAGCCCAAGAGATCCCCAAGACATATCAAGCCCCAAGACGGTGTCGGAAAGGCTGGAGATGATTCCTGTGGGCAGATGAATGGCATGAGCACAAGGAGTGCATTGCATGGGTAATCAGACAAGTCGGAGATAGAGATATTGGAAGAGGCAAAAGGCACGAGGGAGCGAGGTGGCAGATCCAGGGTCCAGGCAAGATGTGGACACAGGAGACAATGAAGAAGTCACACAAATGTGCTATAATGCACAAGTTGAAGGAAAGAGTGCTGAGATATGATGAGACACATCGATTGAGGGGTGGTGAGAGAGTGATCTAAGGCGCAAATGCAATTAACAGTGAGAGTTGAAGGAAATGGTAAGTGCACCTTGTAAACACACTTGAAGGACCCCCACACCTATTTGAACCAACCAGCAAGTCACCTGCAAAACGATGTAGTGAGCACTGACAGCAAGATGGATGCATCCACAGTGTCAAACAGCATTGAGGGTGTTGGAAATGCATCGATGAAGTGGCAGAATGGACCAGAATGCGAATGTGTCAGTGAGTGTTAGACGGGTCCAGTTCTGAACCTTGGTTCAAACTGGACTTTTTGAGCACCAAATGCATGGTTGCGTTTTGGTTCACTGGTAGTTGAATGTGTAATCAATGTTCAGAGCACATTTGAATGCTAGGTAATCTGTCAATGGAGGTTGTCCCAAGGGTGTCTCCTAGTTTGGTGATGCCATACGAGTATAAGCTGAAAGAGCTTTCACTGATCATGTTAAAATTGGCAGCGAGGTTTTCCATTTGACTTGAAACAAGCCTCATTGAAATACGGACATGAAGGGAGCAGGCTGTACTGCGAAGTATATAGGATGCATGAGTTTGGACAGTAGTCGTACTCCACCGGAACAAGTGTGTGAGTTCAAAAGCACAACAGAAGATAATGTATTCAGACTCTAGGTTTATCTTGTGGTGGAAGACAAACCATGTTTGTGTGAATGCAGACTGTGTAACTTTACCCTTCACCAACAGATTAAACGCCCGAATATTGTCATGGTCTTGATCAGAAAGGATCTCATTGCATAAGTACCACCACGCTGTTATAATATGAATATTTTCAAACTTTTTATGCACACATTCTTTCACCTATAAAATCACATGACCACAACACATGATCGTGAGAACACTTACATAATCAGTCACGTGACAAAGTCTAGAACCAAATCACGGGACCACCTCATGTTATTAATCTCCATCTTTTCGCACACTTCATCATTTCACACGTTCATTCCCGTCTTCATATTCACACAGACACTTCTCTCATTTACCTTACTATAGTAATTAGTCACACGCACAGCTTGGTCCATGTGCCATCCTGTAACTTATAAAAGGTAGACACTTTGACAACTGGTACCCCAGTCGAATCCACTTTGTTCACTGGCTATAGTCATTGCTTCAGCCTTTGGTCATTGTAGGCTGCTTTTGAATGGACAAGACCCACATACCCTCATACTCCCTGAGCCAGTAGTCGTGTACGCTGCGAGATAGACCCGAGCCTTGTGGATATTAGCATTGAGGATGTTGATATCATAACACTTGGATTCGACTATCATACACAACGCTTGGACCCCAGAGCCAAGGGGATTCTCTTAGTTTTCACCACTTGACGGTGACGGGTATAGCACCCGCCGAAATGCTAGTTTTATATGCTTGTCCGGCGTACCAAATAAGGATAACGTTGCTCCTGGGCATAGTGCACTAGCCCCCGTCATAAGCTGAGGTCTAGCTGTTCGTACGTTGGTTCTATGCTAGTGAACCCAGGTTCGTGTGATTACCTGTGACGTCACACACAGTACGATAGTGGGAATCATCATGGTTCTTTCCCACGTGTACACCTCTGACGTTCACGGAAAAGGATTAGTTTTTCTTTAAGGAAGTCCCAGGTCGCCGCGGTCACCAGGACAAGATCTGAGCCCTCTGCAGTCGGCAGGATCAAGACGTAGGAACCCCAGAACGAGCTTGGAAGATAGTTCATAGTAAGGTTCTGAAAGAAGACATCAAGAAAAGTTTTTTATATGCCAGCAAGAAAACAATACAAACTCTGTATAGAAAGAGTTCGAACATACCATTACCCATTCGCAGTCACCACCTGTCACCTGCATTACTTTACCTGCTACCTCCGACCCCACTTCATCTTAAAACCCGTTATCAAGTATGTCGGTGGATCTAGACGACCTTGTCCAAAGGCTTGCTGCCTTAAACGTCGACAAAGAAAAGACATCAGTCACCAAAAAGATTGCTGACCCCAGTAACTGGAACGGCAACAGAACCACCTTTCGCACATGGTGGATAAAATTGCGCCTCTGGACCGAAGCCCAGACATGGAGCTTGGACAAACTTAAATGCATAGCAGTGCTATTGCGTCTAGAAGGAAAAGCTGAAGGGTTTGCCCAAATAACCCTTGAACAATACTATAATGAGGAGGACGAAGACGAGCTTGACGCAAGGGGAACAAGGACTGGAAAGAAAGGTGACTCCGCTTGGCCTTCATGGCAAAAAATACAAAGAGAAATCAGAGAATATTTCCGGATTGATGTGCTGGCACACGAATCCCTTAAAAAGCTCGAAGGCTTTCGTCAAAACGGCCACCCAATCAATTTGTTCGTGCAGAAGTTTGAGCTTTTGCGAAAGGAAGCGAACATCGACGATTACCATGCGACGACTTTGCTCAAAAAGGCCGTAGATTTTCGAATTTACGAAAGAGCAAGTATGACCCTGACGCTAATGGGTCAAGACGACTACCACATGGTAAAAGACGAATATCAAAGGGTTGGTCATATTTTTGAAAGGATGGTGATCGAAAGAGGACCGCCATCCACAAGTCGTTTTCCTCCCCGAGGACCCACACGCTATCCCCAGCCAGCGAACCTTTGGTATCCTCCTCCCCCCGGACCTCCATGTCCACAATTTACTCCCTACAGAATTCAACCCGGTAGGAGTGCACCCATGGAGATTGGGGCCCAACAAGCCTCAAACCTCCTGCAATCTTCAAACCCGCGTCCGGATAATCGGACATGTTATCTCTGCGGGCTTCCGGGCCATATTAAACCCGATTGCCCAAAGAATCCTTATCGCCGCCAACAGCACCCTGCCCAACAAAGACAATTTATTTGGGATTACGACTCCGGCACTTACGTGCCAACTGCAGAATATGAGTATGCAGGATATCCTCAGGCGCAGGTCGCCCAACACTACTCGGAGCGACCGCTCCCCACTCCCCTGGTAGCTGCACTGGTTCCACAAGCAGCACAGCGCATGTACATCTCAGAGGAGGCAGAAGCTTTCTACCAGGATAAGTTTGAAGCCAAGGCCAGGCACAGGGCCACCGAAGCTTTAAAAGGACAAAGTACTTGAGCAACGAGGGTGTTCAGGTACAGGAACAATACATAGATTGTATGGACTTAGACTTTCCTATTTCTGATTTTTCTTCTGTATTACGTAGTCTTGTTCCAAACTCTGTAAGAGTGTCTCAATTGAGCGTGGCGTCAGAGTCTAAAAATAACGTGCTTAATTCTCTGAATAAACAACAAAAAATTTCTTCTATTTATAAACCCCTCGAGGTCACTATGCATCATGCAACGATGTTGTTATTCGGCAGAGAGTTCTTGCTTGAGACCGTCATATGTTGCCAGCAGAACGGCCAGTGGCTCTGCTACAAGCTCAAATCTCTCTTGGACTCAGGAGCATCCCACACCTTTATTGATTTGGACTATGTACAGCGTCATGGTATATCTTATTTCGAACTGCAAAACCCAATCACGGTACATAATGCGGATGGCTCTAAAGGAGCTATTGGTCAGGTACGACATGCGGTAACCCTGATTGTGGAAGTAGCAGGACATTACGAAACCTTGGATGCTTATATTTCTAAACTGGGAATCCATCGTATGATTATAGGATATGACTGGCTTTATCGCCACAATCCTAACATCGATTGGACGAACCAGACTATAGACTTTCCACGATGCACGCAATACTGCAAAATTATGGGACTTGGACCCACTACGAACTTACGTACTATAGAAGAAGGACTAAAGGAGAAAATACCCGAAGCTTACCACAAATTTCTAGATGTCTTCTCCAAGCAAGAATCCACCCAGATGCCGTCGAGGAAACCATGGGATCATGCAGTTGATCTCAAAGAAGATTTCATACCCAAGAAAGAACGAGTCATCCCCCTCTCGGACATCGAAATGGAAGAAGTTCGAATATTCGTGGACAAAGAACTCAAAAAAGGGTATATTAAACCATCTAAATCCCCACAGACTTCTCCCGTATTTTTTATTCCAAAAAAGGATGGCAAAAAACGCATGGTCATTGACTACCACTATTTAAACGAGGGTACCATCAAAAACTCCTATCCTCTATCCCTGATTCCACAGTTGATTGATTGGCTGAAAAATACTGATCAATTCATGACCCTTGACTTACGTTGGGGTTATAATAATGTGCGAATAAAGGAAGGAGACAAATGGAAAGATGCCTTCGTCACACCCATTGGGGCATACGAGCCCACAGTAATGTATTTCGGGATGACCAACTCACCCCCGACCTTCCAACAGATGATGAACGATATATTTAATGATATGTATGCTGTAGTAATTATTTACATCGATGACTGTATGATATTTACATCGGGGAAAACGGACAAAGAACACGAAGAGGTAGTAAAAGAGGTCCTTCGCCGCTTACGCAAGAATGACCTTTACGTAAAACCTGAAAAGTGTTTCTTCTCGAAGGACAAAGTAGATTTCCTCAGTATGGTAGTATCTAAAGAGGGGATCGAGATGCAGAAAGGAAAAGTTGCAGGCGTTATGGATTGGCTAGTCCCAACCCATCTCAAACAACTCCAAGGCTTCCTTGGCCTCTGTAATTATTATCGGCGATTCATCAAAGGTTTCGCTAACATCGCACGCCCCCTAAATGATCTTACCAAGAAAGATGCTCTGTTTACGTGGGGATCCGATCAACAAATAGCGTTTGACATGCTCAAAAAGAAATTCACGACAGCACCATTACTCGCATACCCAAATCGGGAACAAGAAATGTGAGTAGAAATTGATGCCTCGGATATTGCCACGGGAGCAGTGCTCTCTACTTTATGTGACGACAGTAACTGGAGGCCTGTGGCTTTCATCTCACATTCATTTGACAGCACAGAACGTAATTATCCTATTTATGACAAAGAACTACTAGCCGTCATTCGAGCATTAGAAGAATGGCGACATTATCTAATTGGTCGTGAAAGGTTTGAAATCTGGACTGAGCATAAAAATCTAGAGTATTGGAAGAAACCACAAACTCTTAGCGGTCGTCAAGCACGCTGGCACGCATTACTCCAAGAATTTAATTATATTTTTGTTTATAAACCAGGTTCGACAAACGGTCGTGCAGACGCGCTATCTCGCCGACTGGATCATGGCGACGCAGTCCTGGATCACAATACGAACATTACGGTTCTTCCACCTTCTGTCTTTATTAATTCTGTCACTTTATCTTCAGATTTCATGGCGGGGTTAGAAAACCTTTCTAAATCTATGAACATTGATGCAATTGACGATTTCTCTTTCGATTATAATATGAATATTTTCAAAAACCCAAAAAACAAAGTTTTTGTTCCTGACGCTTTACGTACTCGCCTTATAACCTTATGTCACGACTCGCCTATAGCAGGACATGGCGGACATTCCAAAACAATACACACTCTCACTCGTTATTTCTCATGGCCAGGAGTTACAAAGGACATAAAAACGTACATAGACAGCTGCCAAGTGTGTGCCCTCACGAAGGGTAAGCAAAAGGCACCGGCAGGCAAAATAATGCCCCTCCCCGCGGCACAACATCCATGGGAAGATTTATCTATAGATTTCATCATGGGTTTACCCAAATCTCATTCCTTCACAGCTATCTGCGTAATCATAGACCGATTTTCAAAAGAAGTCGTTTTTATTCCTACCTACGATATATGTTCTTCTTCGGACTTAGCAAAAATCTTCAAAGACAATGTTTGGTATATCCATGGACTTCCGTCTACTATAGTTTCCGATAGAGGACCCCAATTCGTGTCTGTGTTTACCAAAGAGCTTTGTAAGCTACTAGGTATTACGCAAAAGATATCCACAGCCTACCACCCACAAACAGACGGTCAAACCGAGCGCGTGAACAGAGATCTAGAACAATATCTCCACGCATATTGTGGAAAAAGGCAACACGAATGGTCCGAATGGCTCAAGATGGCTCAATTCTCCCACAACAATACAGTCACTACAGCCACCGGAGAAATCCCTTTTAACATAACCAGAAACTATGCTCCTCGCATGGGTTTCGAAGGGAAATTATCTGGTTTTGCAGGAGAAACGAGTCAAGCCCATAAGGAAATAGAAGAGACGCTGAAAGAGACGAGAGAAAAGATGATTAAATCATCAGAAAAGAAGCAGTCAGATGCCCCTATCTATTCCATCGGTCAGCAGGTCTGGCTATCTACCGACAAACTCAATCTCCCTTACACGGCGAAAAAGCTTACCCAAAAATGGATTGGACCCTATCGCATTACCCACGTCCTTCCTAATGCCGTAACTCTCAACCTCCCTAAAACCATTCACATTCATCCCACAGTTAATATATCTCGCATCAAACCATATAAAGAAACTCTCCCTGAACAACCAGTGGTTCGTCCCGACGCAATAGAGATAGATCAGGAGGGCGAAGAGCAATTCGAGATTGAATACATTGTGGCTTCTCGGATGAAGAACCGGAAGTTAGAATATTTAGTACACTGGGCCGGATACGATGAAACGGATCGTACATGGGAATCTGCCGACATTATCAACACCGCTCCAGAAGCAGTCGCAGAATTCCACAAGAAAAATCCTTCTGCACCCAGAAAACTTAGAGGACTCTCCACTTCTGCATTCCAATCCTTATTCTCTCCTTTCAAAAACTACACTACCACCGAACAAACAACGACTCGCCTGGAATTCGAGTCTTAAAGAGGGAATAGTGTTATAATATGAATATTTTCAAACTTTTTATGCACACATTCTTTCACCTATAAAATCACATGACCACAACACATGATCGTGAGAACACTTATGTAATCAGTCACATGACAAAGTCTAGAACCAAATCACATGACCACCTCATGTTATTAATCTCCGTCTTTTCACACACTTCATCATTTTACACATTCATTCCCGTCTTCATATTCACACAGATGCTTCTCTCATTTACCTTACTATAGTAATTAGTCACATGCACAGCTTGGTCCATGCGCAATCCTGTAACTTATAAAAGGTAGACACTTTGACAACTGGTACCCCAGTCGAATCCACTTTGTTCACCGGCTATAGTCATTGCTTCGGCCTTTGGTCGTTGTAGGCTGCTTTTGAACGGACAAGACCCACATACCCTCACATTCCCTGAGCCAGTAGTCATGTATGCTGTGAGATAGACCCAAACCTTGTGGATATTAGCATTGAGGACGTTGATATCATAACACATGCGGTGTTAGTTTACAACCAAAGTCAAGAGATTGTAACAGCCTATGCATGCATATGAAGCATAAACTTCTCCTTGAGTTCCTTCACAGGCATTTTATGAAAGTCATTCATGAATGCTTGCTCATCACCAAAGAAGTCCCTGTCTGATTCATCGTCTTCTATCCAATTCCACCCATTCTCATCATCCAATCTCATAGAGGAGGACTCCTTTTCTGAGTCAGATGAGGTGCAGGGTCTAGTGGCTGACTGTGCATGGGCTACTGATTAACAATCTAAGTTCTCATTGGCCGCATGTATGTCAGTGTCTAGTAATAAACAGTTGTAAGTCAAAATAACACCATAATGAAATGTGACAACCTAGATCTGCGACATCCACCTTGGCTTATTTAGATTCAATGCTCTGCAAAGCACGTATTTGGAATGCAGATCCTTGCTGAATGGCAGCTTGGTAGTGTCACTGACGTTGGGCTGAACTGAGAACTTTGCCACATGTAGAGAGACACTGGCATCACTTTGACTTATCCCGAGTAGAAACAATGGAGAAATGGCATTTTTTCTTTGATTTACCATGAGGCATAGTAATTGCTCAGGCAAAATCTTGACAAGTCTTGCCCTAGTGCAAGTCACAAAATGGATGGACAGTCACATGACTATGAGTCCACACATTTTGAATTCTAAGTCCCCAGTCAATGTGTTGTCCCATATCTTGTCGATCACGCTCGCATCCTCAGTCATGCTGACACTATCCAAGAGAAAAAATCCCAAGAATCAGCCTTTTGATGCCACAGCTGCTCAGAGATCACTAATGCTACTACAAGAACAATTCAATGCTTTCTCCCATGACTGTGAGTGAAAAATGTATCCAAGTCTTGGTACAGATTGCTGATTTCCTCTTTATCAGGGAATGAACACGCGACTTAGTTCAATTGTGTCAAATCCAAGAGCACTAATCAACAAAAAAAAAAAATGTCCAACCTGTTCCCAGACTCAAAGGCTGATCCAGATGGAGTGAGGGGAAAGGTTACATCACATAGAGGCTGTGGGTCTTCAAGATTGCCCTGAACACTACTACTCTCATAGTCTTTGTCGCTGACCTGATATATTTCTTACTCTCACATCACAACTTGATAGCGAGCAGTTCACAAGGCTACCTGCAAGTACTTGGATACAAATCACTCGCCATCCCAGTAAAAGGACCCACTACTTGTTGAGAAAGTTATTCGAGAGGTGAGACTCCATTACTTTTCCAGCATATTTACATAGTAACGGCTTTCTAAATACAACTCAAAAATGACTTCTTAATGTGGTTCAAAAAGGGCTGGCCAGTACATGACATGCTGGATCAATATCTGTGCAACATCCATCAGTGAGAGCGATGTAAAAAGAAAACAATTGAAGAGATAAGTGTAATCCTGAATATATGTACTAAAAAGATCAAAATACCCATCAAACCATTACGGAGTGCTGGTGGTGAAGCCAAATGAGACCAGGAAATGATTGAGGATGATGAGAATGCAGAATTGGATATATGCACAAAGAGAACAAAGATGACGACCCTGATATTCAAGCTGATCTGGGCAATCAAGAACCTGAGATTGAGTCAAAAGGCCACAATGAAGAATCAGATGGTGACCCATGTAACTCAAGAGAAGATTGCACCACCAACAATGCTATGATCACAAGACAGTGAAAACTGATTGGCCATGCAACCCAATCACCCACCTCCAACAGTTGCTAGGAGGAGGTGGACTGGTAACAATACTGAGGCCACAGTAACAGCAAAGGTAATCTACTTTTTGTATCACAATATCTACTGACATTTTCCATTCTATGAAGCCAGGTTGCAAACCATGTGCCAAAAAGGACCAGGTACTGCAAGTCCTGAAGCTGGTTGCTCCAAGTCAGGTAGTGAACAGCATGCATGAAGGAATTGCCATCACTCTGGGTCTCTTAGAGGTAACCTACCTTGCATATCACAATATTGACCAACACCTCAGTCTTTGAAGGCAGGTCGCAAACTGCATGCCAAAAAGGACCAGGCACCATGGACCTCAAAGCCAGTTGCTGTGAGTCAAGTAGTGAATAGTGCACAGGGAGGACCTGCTGTTGCTCCAGGTCATTCAAAGATAGTCTACATTATGCTTTGTGATGTATACTGATGCTTTCCAGTCTGTGAAGCCGGATCGCAACCCGCAAGTCAAAAAGGACCTGGCACTGGCACTGACCTTGCAGCTGGCTGCTTCAAGTCAGGTAGCAAATGGCAAGCAAAAGTGCGATGTAGCAACTGATCACTCAGAGGTAACCTAGTTTGTGCATCACAATATTGACTAACACCCTTTAGTCCTCAAGGCCAAGTTGCAAACCACACACCAAAAGGGATCAGGGATCACAAGTCCCAGAGCCAGTTAGTCCAAGTGAGGTAGCAAATCATGATGGCAAGTGAAAGTGCTCTGAGGTATGCTCCGATATTTTGAAAGTATATATTCTGACAAGATTTTTATACTAGGATGACAAGCCCAATACAATCAGCATTGTTGGAAAGAGAATCTAGGCGTTGTTGGAAACTGCAAGCCTGTGCTCTGCCCGGCCCTGGTCCGAGTTGATATCACCACGTTGTTAGGATTTATATCTTCCATCCATCTGATTCCGAGTCTGGGTGGTTTGCTCCGCTTGTTCTAGTTGGTCTATTTAGATTAGTTAGGCATTAGGTTTGGATTCCATTTTATTGTATGTGTATATATACTGTCATAGATACATGACTGGTTCCCCAGTCTTGATATACTCATTTCTCCCCCTCATCTCCTCATCTGGTCGAGATCTTCGTGCAGGGGCGATATTTTAGGTTGTGGGATAGCAAGGTCCTAACACGTTTACATCTTGAACTTTTTAGATGGATCTGCTATTTGTTATATGACACTACATTGTTGTTTCCCTTTTCAGACTGATATTTGGGTCATATCATGTAATAGCATTGCTGGAGCACACAATACCTTTTCGTGCCCTTTGCCCTTGTCACACTATATATCAGAGAGACTGTTTGTTACCACAGCACCTCAGTCTGTTGCTTATCACGCACAACGACTGAGGCCAGAGGTGCAGAGGGCTGAGGACAAAATGGAAATGGCAGGGAGATGAGGGGGACAGAACTGGCTTGGATGAATGGTTTTCATAGATTTGTCTTTTGTGGTCAGCCATCATGCCCACCATCAACAGGGTATATGAAATGCCTTCTCACGCTAGTAATGTTTGATAATACATATCAACTGTATGCTTCTGCACAACCTTGCACATCTTATTCCGACTGGAACCGTTGGGGCCATGGATTCCAGAAAAGTCAGAATGGCCGGAAAACTCTGCAAATGCACAGAATATTGGATAATTTAATTTATGAACTCTAATTTATCTTCCAGCTCTAGTGCTCTGCCGAAAGTGGTCCAGCCATCCCAGTCACTTATCAGCCTAAGCAGAAATGTATACAAGTATTATCAATAATAGCATACAATGCAAGAAAAAAATACTAAAAATATTGTACATTTCTGGAAATACCACGTCCTTACCTCCCTCTGCCATGACAGGGATTTCAACCTGTTCATCTCCACCTGAGTAATATGGCCCATGATTCTTGATGGCATTCTTTGCATCCTGGATTGTCATACCAATATATTTGAGAAGGTATTCGGCCATCCTTACTACAAACATAATCTCTTCTCTCTCTTCTTCAGCAAGGGCAGAGGTGTCCTTCATTGCATTCTTGGTTCCATTGAGAATGATAAGAATAAGGCTTAAAAGACTCTGTTTACCGATGGTTCCTATGATGTAGGGCATGGATGTCAATCGGTTGGAAACATACGATAGATCTGACACTCACTTTTTTCCAATTGGTACCATAAGGCAATGAGTACCCTGCCCAAGGTACAGAGGAAGCCAGGGAGGTTGTCATTCATAATGGAGTCTTCATCGCTGAGAAAACCAATTGAGAGCATGGCATGCATGAGATGCATCATCTCACAGTGATAAAAATACCCTCCACTAAAAATGGAGGGTACCAGGGTATATATGCAATGGGGGATGCCTGGAGGCTGGAACCTAGGCGGAGTATGGTTCAACACACTGGTGAAGAGAGGAAGAAAAAAAAAACAAGGGTGAACTCACAATATGTCACCTCTCTCCAAACAAACAGTAGCTACATCTGCATGAAAAAAGGTGCCTTTAGGGCCCAGGTCTATCGCAGCATGGAATACATCAACAAGATGTTGGAGATCTTGAGGACATTCATTGCATTTGGGGCGCATCACACCCCAAATCTTCACTCTGGAATTTCCAATAACATATGTACACATCCCACAGCAATTGTGGTGGGGGAATGTCATGAATCCAGGGTGAGCAACAAGCCTCCAACCCTGGGAGGTCCATGTTGGGAAACAGATAATGGTCAGTTATTGTAACTTAATGACCATAGAAGGTGAATTCTTTTTTTTCTTTGCCTTGTGGGTGAACTTGAGATGCATTGTTTGATTCCATGTCACGGTCAAGTCGAGGAGTGGTGTCATCCACATAGGAGAACTTGGGTTGAGATCTTTCATGCCCAGGAAGTTGCCGCATGTGGATGTGTCCTTGACCAAGTTGACAAATGTTTTCAAGGTCATGGTTTGATGAATAGGAATGACATTGACAGCTCCCCGGTTGGCGGTGAACTGTATGCCATCGACCCAGTAATATCTTTGGCCCAGAGATCCGAACTGGAGTTCCATGAATGCCTTGGAAAACATCATACTCAAGATGGGGTTCCAGCCTTGAATGACAACCGATGTAGAGTGTGCCATGTATGACTGTATTTTGCCTAGAAGAGTTTTCCAGGCCTGTTCCACGTCATCGTCATCATTGTTATTGCCTAGAGAACATAAGATCAGATCAAGCTCAAGCTCGACCATAAGCTCGACCATTTGAAAGGCGTTGGATCCTGGGCCACACTGTTCCAAGCTAGAGCATTCAAGGGATGCCCGTCTTGCAAGCTCCTTCACCAGTGATGCCTCCTCATCCTGTGAAGTAATATTTCAATCAAAATGAAATGTAACTTTAATGGAGTAGAGTATGAACTCACCTTTTTACACCCTCTTCCTGTGAACGGCATGAACATCTTGTATCCTGTGTGCCACGTTATCATTTCCGAGCCTTCCAGGAACCCCTTGGAAGCTTGAAAGAATTGTGACTAATCTCCAAATTCAGGATCAGGCATATGTTGAGGATCAGGTACTCACTAGATCCTTTATTTCCATAGCAGCCATATGTTCTGTCATGACTGTCAGTTCTCTGGACTATGATAATATTATTTTGCATCCTTACTTCATCTATTGTGCCTTCCCACCTCTCCTTGCATTTCCCCTCTTTCTATTTCTCCAATATTTCTTTTTGCACCACAATAAAATCAAATGCAGAGCTGAGGAATGGTGGGACTTACTACAGGTGACAGGCTAAGCCAACACCTTGATTCTTGTTACATTGAAGGTCATCCAGAAGTGGTTCAGGAGGTTGCTCACCCTACCGAAATGTCCCAGTGCACGTATGCCTTCGTCCTTGTGATTGTTTGCCAGCATCCAGTAAGGTAGCGCACTGCTAGTGAATGCCACGATCAATTGGGTTCCATTTGGGTGCCACATGCAGGATTTCACATCATCCCTTGTCATGTTCTTCCATCCATTCAGGTGCTAAACATTTAATGTCAAGTTACCTAGATCATACAAGAAATCAACAATGACAGGCATCGGTGGTCATGTACCACCGTTTAGGATGTATAATGTGGCTGATCCTCCACTGATGCTAGGAAGGTTGAACAAGAAAATAGTGTGGTCATTTTGAGAAGAATTGTTGAGTAGTAGGGACTCCATATCGGTGTATATACTGAAAAATATAAGTAGATGGTTGTGTTGAAGGGTAGTGGCAGTTTGATACAAATGTGAAGTTAATGGATGAATCACATTGCTTATGTCAGTCGCAGAATGCAAAAGCTACAATGCAGGCGGTTTCATGAATAAATCAATCATTTCAATCAGTTTACTTAAATCAACGGGATTGTGGAATAGAGCTACATTCCTCCATTCATAAATTTCCTTGTTATTGGGTTGTTTCTTCTGGCCTTGGATCTTGTGATATCCAAATACTCAGAAGCTATCCTGCTCAACAAAACAACCAGAACAACCCTTTTCCGCCATAGGTCTTTCTCTAGTATGCATATGAGTTCTATGATGTGATGTACATTGCGATAAAAATGGTACTCTACAGCTCAATATCCTACAGATTTCACGTGAGATATACACTGACAAAGTATGCTCAAGGTGGAAGCAATCTCGTTTCCGGATAGACCTCCTGCCAACTCTTGCAGGTGGTTCAGATGCCACTCCAGTATCTTGGCGCTGGCACTGCCATCCACCACGATTTTGCTGTCATCCAGTAATTGAACCACTTCCTCTGCAAGCGGCTGCCCCTTCAGCAGCTCCTGTAATAATTCAACATTGTCGATATTTCAGGAATTGGTTGATGTCTAGGATGCTAGGCTATGTGATTAATCCTTCAACTATTCCTCCGGCCCCCAATCTGACTATAAGCTGGTGATAGACAACTTATCTACCAGATCAAACAGAAGACTTGTCTTGTGAGTGAGTTTTATAGTTTAATCAATTGGCTCACTGGTTGTTCTTCCTTTTCTGAATGGTTAGATTCTAAGAAAAGGGTTTGGCTTGTTCCTAGCTATTTAGAGTTTATTTATCTCGCTTTAATGGAGATAGGTTTTGTTTACTATTTTAGTAGAGTAGGTTTCTTGGATGTTTAGGCTCCTTAAGCTAGACTTGGAGTTAGCGTATCTATGGTGAGATAGGCTACTAATTTTTGGTTACTTGACTTGCTTTTCAAGCAAGGGTTTTGAGGCTAGAAATGTCTTTCTAGGCTTTTCTAAATATTTGAATGTTATGGC
>JBBPNO010000342.1:0-28147 GCA_038090915.1 Boletus eberwhitei
GCCAAGTTTGAGCAAGGAGATGGGACCAACTACATCGACGAGGCGATCGTTCTCGATCGCGAAGCACTGGAACTTTGCCCACCTGGAGATCCCGAGCGATATGCGTCCTTGACGTGGCTTGAACTTCATCTAGGTGATCGTTATGACCAGCTCGGGGCAATGACGGACCTCGAAGAGGCCATTTTGCTCGGCCGAGATGTACTGGCGCTCTGCACAGCGGGGCACCCGGATCGGTTCATGGCTTTGAACAATCTCGGAATTCACCTCACCAATAGGCACAATCAGCTCGGGGCGATAAATGACCTCAATGAGGCCATTGCCCTCGGCCAAGAGGCTCTGGTATTGTGCCCACCGGGGCACCCAGATCATCCAACGCTTTTGGGCAACCTCGCAGCTCGTCTCTCGCATCGTTACAAGCAGTTCGGGGTGATAGAGGACCTCAACGAGGCGATTGTCCTCAGCCGAGATGCACTGGTGCTTTGCCCACCGGGGCACCCAGATCGCTCAATGTCTTTAAACAACTTTGCAATTCATCTCTTCGCTCGGTACAAGCAACTCGGGGCAATAGAGGATCTCAACGAGGCCATTGTCCTTGGCCGAGACGCACTGGCGCTTCGCCCACCAGGGCACCCTCTTCGGTCAAGCTCTTTGAACAACCTCGCAGTTGATCTCTCAACTCGGTACGAGCAGCTCGGGGCGATAGAGGATCTCAACGAGGCTATTGTTCTCGCCCGAGATACATTGGCGCTCTGGCCACCGGGGCACCCAAACTGTTCAGCATCTTTGAACAACTTCGCAATTTATCTCTTCGCTCGGTACACCCAGCTTGGGGCAATGGAGGACCTCAACAAAGCCATTGTCCTCGGCCGAGATGCACTGGTGCTTCGCCCACTCGGGCACCCAGATCGTTCGATGTCGTTGAGTAACTTTGCAATTCATCTCTTCGCTCGGTACAAGCAACTCGGGGCCATAGAGGATCTCAACGAGGCCATTATCCTCGGCCGAGACGCACTGGCGCTTCGCCTACCGGGGCACCCTCTTCGCTCAAGCTCTTTGAACAACCTCGCAGCTGATCTCTCAACTCGGTACAAGCAGCTCGGGATGATAGAGGATCTCAATGAGGCTATTGCCCTCACCCAAGATGCACTGGAGCTTCGCCCTCCAGGGCACCCAGAGAGATCATGCTCATTGGAGAATCTTGCAAACCACCTGTGTACTCGGTTCACAAGGTTCGGTCAGTTAAAGGATAAGGAGGAGTTATTCAATATTTATGCTCAGCTGGCACATCTACCCTCAATGGTGTCATCAACTGACCTGTCTGCTGCTAGATCATGGATCCATGTAGCTGAAGATTTCCATCATCCCACCATCCTTTTAGCTTATCGAACATCTCTTCAATTACTGATTCATCATGTCGCCACTCTACCACCTCTACCTCAGCATCGCACTGTCCTCAAGGGTATTACGTCTTCGCTTGCAGTCGACGCATTCTCAGCGTGTCTTCGCAATCGCTCTCCCAGAGATGCGGTCGAGCTTCTAGAACAGGGTCGGGGCGTCTTCTGGAGCCAGCTCACTCGACTCCGTTCCCCACTTGATGATATCATTACATCTGACCCGAGGGGAAAGATGTTGGCAGACGAGTTCACACAGCAGACCTTGCTCATTCAGAATGCCCTTGATTCACCAGGTCCAGATCAGCATGATCGGGTGTGTCGTCTCAACGTTGAATTACAAAGAGTCGTCACCAAAATCCGGGAGTTGCCTGGTCTCTCCGATTTCCTTCTCCCCCCGCTCTTCTCCGATCTCCAACAGGCAGCCCGCGACGGCCCCGTCATCATTGTGAATGCGAGCAAATATGGCTGTGATGCTCTCGTTGTCTTAGTCGACCAACCAAATCCCGTCCACATTCCATTACCAATCACAAAGGAAGGTGTCCGAGAACTGTCATCAAAGCTCGGTACATTGACTGTGCGTGCAAAGTCGATGGACGTCACAAGAGAGTTCGCCATCGTTCTGCGGGAACTCTGGGACGAGGTCGTTTCCCCGATTGTGAACTTCCTTGAAATGGTACTTCCATCTCAATCACGCATCTGGTGGTGCCCCACCGCCGAGTTCTCTCTTCTTCCCCTCCATGCCGCCGGTCCGTATCGGAAGGGCCAACGGAATCTCGCCAATATCTACATCTCGTCTTATACTCCCACCCTCACTGCCCTTATTCGTGCTAGACGTCACGCTATCACGCATTCTACATCCAGTGGGAAACTCTTTGTTGGTATAGGACAGGCGCAAGCCGAGGGAGAGAATGAACTTGTTTCGGTCGGCGCCGAACTGGCCAACATTGAGCAGCGCGTCGATGGGCTCGTCACATTCACGCACATCGAAGGTCGAGAATCCTGCATCGCCCGGGTGGCCGAGGAACTTGGGAAGAACGAATGGGTGCACCTTGCGTGCCATGGCATCCCAAATCGGACACAGCCATTCGAGTCCGCGTTCGCGCTCCACGACGGACGCTTTACGATCGAACGGATCATCCGGTGTGACCTAGAGAACCCCGAGTTTGCATATCTCTCGGCGTGTCATACGACTGTCGGGGACGAAGACAATCTGGACGAGGTGATGCATCTCGCGTCGGCGATGCAGTTCGCCGGGTTCCGTTCTGTGATCGGGACGATGTGGGCAGTGGACGATGCTCAGACGAACAAGATCACGTCGGTGTTCTACGAGAACATGATAGACGAGCGTGGTAGTTTGGATTACACGCGTGCTGCGTTCGCGCTGAACAGGACGATGAAAAAATTGGTGGGTGTACCGTTTGATCAACGGATCTTGTATGTACATCTCGGTGCCTAGTCACATTCATATCCTCTGAGCTTCGCTGTCTTGCTCTGTTAATACTTTCCCTTGCTGATATTTGCTGTCTGCAACTGCTATCGATGTACCATTTGATCAACGTATTTTGTATGTACATCTTGGTGCCTAGTCACGTTTTATATCCTCGTTCGCTGTCTTGCTCCGTCTTGCTAACGCTTTGCTCTGCTTATACTCGCTGTTTCTCTGTAATGCACACAATTTAGCCCACTTCAATGTTGGTTCTTAGTAACTTCGTGGCATGCTTCTGCCCTTTAGCATCTGCATTAGTTAGCCTTGGCCCGTGGCCAGGACTGATCCTGGGCAACACCGATAATCGATCATCCTCTGGGATCCGAGTCGGACGGGTTCCCAAATCATTTAATACACTCTTCGATCCTACCGAGTGAGGCGGTGAGCCTGAACGAGCACTCAGTGAACCGAGAAGAAAAGTCCTGAGGGACAAGAACTTGGATGGTCACAGGGGTCTACTTTACAAGTTGCAGACAAATCTCGTACAGTCCAATATACGAGGCAAGTAAATAATCATGATATCGGCCGATAACACGGATCGAACAAGAACAAGTCAAGAAAAAATCCCGTCACACGACACAGACATCTCATCTAATACTCACTGTCCATTTCGTCTTCCTCGTCGTAGGCCACCTTTCGTTTGACGAAATACCACCACGCCGCAACAGGTCTCACCGTATCCCTCAACCCGTTCCGAAACAACTCCGTCTTCTCCGTGGAACAGATCTGCGCCCCCACCGACCCCGCGATCAACATCGTCTCCAACATCTCCCCATGATCATCCAACGTCACATCCATACACACATACCCGCACGGTACGTCCTGACTCTCGATCGTCGGATACGGAAAGCCATCCAATACAAGATACGGCGCGCGCTCGCGGACCGTGTAGACCGCAGCAAAGTGAGAAGGGGTCAGTTGAAGCGGATCGGCGGGTCGGAGGAGTTTCTTGGGTTCGTGCTCCCGGATCCGTTCTTCGTTGAGCGTGTTGCCTTGCCATTGACCGCGTTCGTTGAAGACACAAAACGCGGTAATCCACCCCGACAACCATTGTGGACCGCTTCCCAACTCCCGATGAGCGATCTTGTTCCAGAAGTCGAGGTTGTCTGGATTGGTGGGGTGATCGTAGGCATTGACGAAACGGGAGATGATGGGTCGGAGGAGATGGTACCATGCGATTGTCTGGATGCCGTATTTTTTCAAATGCTCGAGACGGTGGAGAATGGTTTGCCAGTCTTTCTTTTCACCCTCGAGCGTGACCTTGGGGATCCCACATCGGAGGCTAAATTTGTATGCAAAGTAATCCTTCATCATGCCCATCATCGCGACGGTGCACGTCATTTTATCCACCGGCGTCGTCGTCGTGAAGTTGGGCATGATCCACTCGCGTAGGGAAGGGTCGGCGATCTGCTCTTCCATCAGTACCGTCATCCGATGCACCATGGACCCAGTGTCCATGGTATACCGATTTCCCCCCGATTCGACAACCGACTCGCGTTTCCCTTCGCGGGCGACAAACACCTTGCGAAGCGCTTCTGCGTGCCCGTTGACGAAGAAACTGAACTGCGTCATGATCGCGAGCCAAACGTCATCCGGACGCACGATGAGTCCCCGATGATTATCGTATGCCTCGATGACGGTGCCTACAAACCCGTTTTGTCGGGGTATGATGTCCCGCATTGCATCACGATTGGACGGGAGGGACGTCTGCAAGAGTTCGCTGCAGAGCTCACTTTTCTCAGGGGCGACGGCGTGGAGGAGGACGAACGAAGGGACCTCATCCGACCGCACTTGCAACCGGTCGTACTCTGTGAACGATTCCGCAGGGTGGGGAGTAGGGTAGAACGATATCGGGTGCAATGGCACCAGCGGTGGTGAAGGTGCCGGTGTTGGTATTGATGCCATCTGCCAACAATACACACATAGCGTGTGTGTGTCATTTGCCTTTTTTCCGCATGGAAGCAATACATGGAGACTTACCGTCCATGTGCTGCTGGTGCCGCTGGTGACTTCTGACTCGGAACCAACGACGATCTCGTCTACATGTGCAGCCGGCAGGGGTCGATAAGGGAATTGAGGTGCCCGACGTAACTTTTGGAGCCTAGAAGGTTGCGTGTGCGAGCCCCTCCAGGCAGGTATGGAATGCGCGCTAGGGACTCCGAACGACGCGGCGTCGCTTCCTGTATCAGAACTCAAGATGGCGGAGACGGCATGCTCGGTGAATCTGCTCCCAGAAGGATGTTGGTAAAAGGCATGAGCACGACCGGCAGTTGGAGAACTGGGGGGCGACTTTGAGGGCGAGGTTGGTTCCGAGCGGTCCCGCGCACCGGACACTCTGCGGAACATGATCGGGTCTGGCAACGGGCGGTCGTAGGGCGGGTTGGACTCGGATTTGCCGTTAATATCGAAACAAGATTAGACACGGTAGTACCGCGGTGGATGTCCACTGCGCGGTGATACCACCACTGAGCCGAGCTGTGGCATAAAATTTGCCCATATGACGGATCGTGGTGACCAACAAATAGGCGACGTTCGACTTCCAGACAAAGATTCGTGTGTCATGCTTGTCATGTGTGAGCGCATGTGAGCCACGAGGAGGTATAAGTCCCGACCAGTAGAGTAATGTTATTGATATATTCTAATCGCATTTCGGACACTTGGCAGTAAGTAAGTACTAGTGGGTGGGTGTACAGGATCAACAAGGAGTGTGTTCAAAGCAAAGATCTTGTGTCACTCCCAATCAGCCCAAGCACCTCATGCATCGCATCTCCGAGCGCATCCGGCTTCAGTTGCGGAACCTATACCAAAAGCACCACAAAACGTCAAACAAAAACACAAACAACAGGATCCCATGACTCACGAGATGTCCGGATCCCATGACCGTGCGCTCTGTCGATATCCGGTGCTCAGCTGCATCCAAAATCTCGGCCTTTGCCGTTTTTGATCTGCGTACGAGACATCGTCGTCATGGCCCAACGACCACGAAAAAGAAAACGAATCCACGTACATGAATTCCTCGTATTCCGCCCAGATGACGTGTAAACCTCGCTTACCACCCTCGTTGAGCGCCGTACACACCGCAGCGAGCTGTGAAGGTTCAATCGTATGCGCTGTGCACGAGTACAACGGCGACTCCTCGTCCTTGCGTAACGTCGGGGTGATGTATGATCCTTGCCCCTCGGACGGCACCACCTCTTCAAACGCGTGTTCCTAACAAGCGACAACTCGTCGAGCTACAGCCTTTCTCCCGTTGGACCTGCACATACCATATACAGATCGAGTACCCTCGGGTCCCATCGAACCCAGACACTCTTTCTACTTGTTGTGAGCCAACGTTTGAGCTCTGTACGGGAGGACCACGTGTCGCGTTTGGCGAGTGCGCCGCGGACATTGGCTGCACCATGGATCGAGCGGAGGTCTGTTGGGGACATGAAAGGGAACATGAGCGTTGGCTCGACAAGGATCAGTGCCTTTGGGTACGCATGAGCGAACTTGGTCAAGGCGTGTACCCTGAGGACATTTGTGATCGTGCTCAGAGATCGAGAGGCAAGATCAGGGGGAGGAAAAGAGTGGCGTACCAAACTGTAGAACTGCCCGAGTGTCCCATACCGACGACGTTGTGTCCTCGAAAGCGTGGCAATGACAAAAAGGCATTCAGATAGATAGCGAAGTCCATGGTTGCTGGTGGGAGGGATCATCAACGTCGGCGAGGCGATGACTTCCGATGAACGAGGATGGGCACTCACTGCAGGTCCCATCAAATCCTTGTCGTACACCGTTCGCCTTGTGTTCGTCGAGAAGACGACGATTGAGAGTGGCTGCCTCGCCGTGGTTAGGAAAGTCAATCGACCATATTTCCCGTATGTCATAGGTGGCGTCCTGGAGGCTGAGAAAGCGAGTGATGGTTGGATGGTATTGTTCTTTATCTATCAAGGGGAACAGAGATAGGCCAAACGTAGGGTTTACAGAGGGACGATTGGAGTCTTAAACTTACACCCTGAGATGCCATGAGTGAGGATCAAGGTCGTCCCACCTTGTGAGACGGGGTAACGCAACGCGGAACACTTGAGCGAGACGGCGACGCCTCCGAGCGTGGCCGATAAGGGGAACTCATGTCGCTCTGGTAAAATTGATCTAGAAACACCACCACTCATGACTGTGACCCAATCAAGATGGGGGTGAGTGCACGTTTTTCGCTGAGCGTGAACTAAAATGATACCCCCGGAAATTGGATCAAAGTTCTCGGTAATGAATCAAAGTATGACCTACGAAGGAGGGCACCGAGGCTGGCGTTTGCTGTAGTCTTTGATGGCGACGAGTCGAGAATATAGGACCATCATAGGCAATTCACACCGCAGTGTGACCGCAAAGAACAGCCTCACGCGTAGTCTGAAACGGGGTCTAGCCGTACGCAATAAATATCGCTCGTTGACACAACGGCTAGCATCAATATTCAGAGGCAATCTAAATGTCAGATAAAACTCGAAGAGAAATACCTCAATTTTGCAGCCCTAGGCTCTAGCCTAATAGCCTGGCAATCCATCGAGGGGGATACACCCGATGATCTCGCGTGAATACGAATGACAATGAAACATGATTCGTATGTACAGAGAAATATATCTAGTTATTCCACATGTCATTACCTTGCGGAGCATGGCAAAGAGGAGCAACGCATCTCTGCTATACGACCGTACATCGTCGCTTCATAATTCCGCTGGGAAACTTGCAAAAGGCATACCTACTCGGTAGCCAATACTGGGCACAAGCCAACGAAGACACTGTTTCCAGCTGTCACACACCAAACACCCCTCTCGTCACCCAATCCTGCAAAGACTCATCGTGGTCGCAGAAAAGATGACGAACAGCTGATCAGAAGCTCATCCCGCGATACATCGTATCGGTGTTGCTTCACTGTCTAGGAGGAAGTTGGTCGGGGAACACGTCGGGTCGGGTCGGTGGTACACCCCACTCTGGCACATCTTTCGGCCGGGCAATTCTCTTTGGCTCCCATTCCTGCTCACCCATCGCACTCAATTTCTGTGCAACGTCTAAGATGCACCTTCCGATACGGTAGACAACCGGCACACGTACATAATACTCTTCTCGAATGTCAAACGTTTTCTTCGACTTGTCGAGTCCAAGGGCTTCTTTTTGAGATAGCTGTACAGGATGTAACAACGGTGAGGGGAGGTACGATGGGTACAGCATCAGCTTGCCTGTTTAATTCTCTTGTCCTGCAAGTCATAGCGCGTTTGGGTGAACGATTGGAGACCGAACGAAGCGCCGACCATGATGAGTATGAATGGCAGCCCAAACAGCGCAGGATGTTGCTTGAGTTTTCTCTGTATTGAAGAAGAATTCAACGGGTTGGACCGAAAGGTCGGCATGCTTGATAGCCCCAGACAAAGAGAGGCGCTTGGCTTGGTTGCCTTTTGCGGACAGTGCTAGTGATATCTGAGAGACTGTGACTCGGTCAGGTTTGTTCGTACCAACTCGGGTCGACTTTCTGCCACGGCTCTCACCGACAGTCTGGTGTATAAGTAACGTTGGTCATGTCTGGTACGTCCTCAACCACAGATCCTCGACACTTGACGCACGACTGATGCTCCGTATAGTGACCGTTGTTCTCGGCGCACAATGGGGCGACGAAGGCAAGGGTAAACTTGTCGACATCCTCTCCTCACAAGTCGACATCTGCGCACGCTGTGCGGGTGGTAACAACGCTGGTCATACTATCGTCGCTCCAACCGGCCCAGAGAAGATCCCGACGACCTTTGCTTTTCACTTACTCCCGAGCGGTGTGTGTTATGATGTGATATCGCTTTGATCAGTATTGATCAGTTTCATGTGTAGGCCTCGTCAACCCTAGATGTACTGGACTCATCGGAAACGGTGTCGTGATTCATGTCCCTTCGTTTTTCGAGGAGCTCGACGCTTTGGAGAAGCAAGGTGAGGGAGGAGGTTATGCTGAAGCACCCGATCTGACTTTATCCAGGCCTCCGATGCTCTGATCGGGTATTCGTTTCCGATAGAGCCCAACTCGTCTTCGACTTTCATCAGATTGTCGATGGTTTGAAAGAAGTGGAACTGGGTGGCTCAAGGTCTGTTCGTCCTCACTACCCCATGGGGCTATTACGACGTTGTTACAGCATCGGGACTACCAAGAAGGGCATCGGCCCTGCGTATTCTGGAAAAGCGTCACGCTCCGGTCTCCGTGTGCATCATCTATTTGATCACAATACATTTGCGGACAAATTCCGCAAAGTCGTAGAGGGTCGTTTTAAACGCTACGGCCATTTCGAGTATGATACAGAAGGCGAAATCGAACGGTACAAGGTAGGCATCGCATGAGACTGTACAACATAATCGCTGAAGAGCTCGTTTGCCTGCAGCACCTGGCTGAACGATTGAAACCGTTCGTCGTAGACAGTGTCGCCTATATTCACGATGCTCTGGCAGCGCAGAAAAGGATTCTCGTTGAGGGCGCCAACGCACTGATGCTCGACATTGACTTTGGGACGTATCCTTTTGTGACATCCTCCTCGACCACGATCGGTGGTGTTTGTACCGGCCTCGGGATCCCTCCAAAGGCGATTGGAGCTGCGATAGGTGTCGTCAAGGCATACACCACTCGTGTTGGTGGTGGTCCGTTCCCCACCGAACAGCTCAACGTGAGTCGATCCACAAATACACAAAGCCACTTCTGAGGATGTTGATAGGACATTGGTGTACATCTTCAAGAAGTTGGTCGAGAGTACGGCACGACGACCGGACGTCGTCGCCGTACTGGTTGGCTGGATCTCGTTGTCTTGAAGCATTCCTGCCTCATCAATGGCTATGAGATGCTGAACTTGACCAAACTGGACGTTTTGGAAACCCTCCTTGAGATCAAGGTGGCCGTCGGGTACACCATGGACGGCAAAACGCTTTCCCATTTCCCTGGTACGTATCAGGATATGTTGAAGAAATGGATCTAAACTTGGCTGGTAGCTGATCTGCAAGTGTTGTCGAAAGTGGAAGTGGTGTACGAGACCCTTCCAGGCTGGCAGACACCCATCACAACTGCATCCAGCTATGAGGATCTCCCGGATAATTGCAAAAAATACGTAGAATTTATCGAGAAATATCTTGGTACTCCAGTAGAGTGGATCGGTGTTGGACCTGCACGAGAGAGCATGATAAGAAGGGGAGGTCGTGTATTTAATTAGAGGATTAATCTATGTACCATTTCTCACGCCACATGGAGGTGGAATGTGGCTATGTTTGTTCGCACCCTTGGTCACTCTCTGTCACGACCTCCGTCACTCCCCCGCCGCCGTAACGACCCCGTCACACCCGCCCTCTTCTGAAGAGTTCTAAGCTGGGCTAGATATGAATACGATGGATCCGGTTGTCCACCACAACCCTTCTCAAAGTACTTTGTCCCCCGTCTCGTCCTCGCGCAGACGGGGCTCAAGAGAGAATGAAACACCCGCCCAGAGACTGAAAAGGGAGAAAGCTGCGGAAAGGCAAAGAAGAAAGCGAGAGCGTGACCGTCATGTCAATAACTTGAATGCTGCAATGTCCTACCCACAGCCGACCGAACCCCCACCTCCTCCACAACCTCAGCCACCACAGCCGCCCCCTGCAGCCTTTACCAGTCAGGAGCTCTCCCCGGAGGAAATCGCACGCAGGGAACGCGTTCGAGCAGCTGCGCGAGAGCGACAGCGAAAACACCGCAGCCTCGTGAAACAGCGCAAAATGAGGGAGCTCGGTCTAGACATGACGAGCGAGATGTTACCCGGGATCGAAGAGGTTCAGTTTCGCGTGAACGGGCAAAACGAGTATCAAGTGTTGCCACACGAGATGGGGCATCCACATCCGATGAATCCACAGGATCCGTCGTTTCCTCAGCCGCCGTTGACGGGTGGGCAGAGTTTTGCGTCGACGTTGTTGTTGTCGTTTTCGTGTACGCCACTGTTGAAGCAGCAGTTGCTCCGGACGTTGTCTATCACGAGCGAGGACCTCGCTTCGTTGGAGCCCATCATTGCAGATGCGTTTGACCAGTGGGATCATCAGGTACGTCGCTCGCTTTTGGAGCTTGTCGTGACACTCAATCCCACGTGTTGCCAGCGGCGTATGCACTTTGCACAACAGGCTGCGGCAAAGGCAGCTGACGGTTCGATGGCCGGGCCGTCCGGACCCCCTTTCCCAGATATGAACGACCCCTCGGCCAACGGTTTTGGTGAACAACCACCACCGCACGCCAGTGAATTTCGTGCGCGTTTTCATCGTCCCCTCGTCGCGCCATCTCCCTTTCGAAATTTCAATCCTGCGGATTCGACCACGGCGACGACGTCTACGCCGACATCCACACCGGGGTCCGGCCCGCCATCGGACCCGATTGATCCACATTTGAGTGGGGTGGTGATGGGAGCTGGAGATGGTCGACAAAAGGTGACTGTGGACCCTGACATGGACACGGAAAGTGTCGTTGGACGCCTCGAACGACCGTAGCACATAGAACCGACTCCCTCTATCCTTCATTTCCTCTTCCCAACATCACATACACGTGTAAATTATTCTTCCCCTACCCATCACGCGTTCTCACTCCTTTCTTTTCCGCATTTCCGCAAGACGGTTAATGTTTGTGACTCAGACTTGGCAACGCCCCACGATGTGCGTACATTTACTTGGCAGGCCGCTCTGTACTATTATTGCCATCGTTGTTGCCTCCCTTGTGAATCATACTGAGACACCGTTAACACGCAGTATTTTACTCGTGTCATGAAGCTGCATGTTTGCTGTCACTAGAGAAGATGTGGAGACCAGCGGACAGCCTTGCCTTGCAAGAGCAGATCTAATCTTTCATGAGAAGTTCCTGGGGGGACCGCGTTAATTTGAAGCGGAGATGGAATACCTTGCAAACATCATTGGCAGTGTTGCCAAAGGTGGCATCAACTCGTTCAAGTTTTCTTTCATCCCTTTGCGCGTTTCTTGACGACCATGGCTCTCAGTTTTATCGGGTGTGTCCTCTTGCCATTTTCCTACTGTCTACGTTGTCGCTGACGACGTGTACAGAAAACCTATATCGCTCATCTCTCATTCTGATGTACGATACCGGGGCATTCTCGCTGGTATTGATCCAGCTGCCTCAACGATCCAGCTTTCGAATGGTAGGCGCTTGCCCGCTCTTTGTGACAAACGTCTCGCTGACTCGTGTACCTCCTCTAGTATACTCTATGGGTACAGAGTCGCGGAAGTGAGTCCTATTTGCCCTTTGTCTCGTTGCTCGTCAAAACAAAGAGATGAAACTTGACGGATGTAAAAAATGAGCCTACGCTCGTACGTCCGAGAGCGCATTTACTCGTGTGGATTATTCCGTTGCCTTCCTGCTGACCACCCCATCCCTGTTCACATGCGTGTCACGTACATTGCTAATTACGAGTGGCAGACCTCCCACCGAGTTCATCCCACCAGTTCAAGAACCGTACCAATACATTATCTTTCGCGCTTCTGAAGTGAAAGACCTCGCTGTCGATGAACCCCCGCCACGCCGTAGCGTGCACGATGATCCTGCCGTGCTAGGGGTGCGTGTCTCTTTATCTCTTTTAGTTTATTGGTATTTGGCCATGCCTATGTGATGATGTATTACGGATGTAAAAAGGAGTCGAACGACTCGCGTATCCGAGAGCGCATACAACTCGTGTGGATACTTCCGTTGCCTTCCTTCTGACACGTTCATCCCGACCTATGCCTCCCTGACGATTATGCTGACGTGTGGCATATAGGCATCTGCACCTGGGATAGCACCACCCCAGTATCCGCCGTATGGTTCTCCGTATCAGCAACAAGCGGTCACCCAGCCACCACCTGCGCAACAACCGCCGCCTGTGCCGTACCCTCAGCAACCACACATCGTTCCAGAGGTACCCCAACCACCGCAAGTCGTGGCTGTTCCTCCAAATGATGGTCCAAGCACGAGTACCAACGGACGCCGCCCTACCAACCCCGTACAAACAGCTGCCGCATCCCTCGAGTCTGTTGAGCGCGCGATCGGAGACTTGCGTGGGACAAACGGGCCCATTGGCAGAGGGGGTCGTCGTGGACATCACGGCCATGGACCGACTGTCAAGGGAAGTGACCTCAAAGTACCGACGACAGATTTCGATTTCCAGAGTTCCAATGCTCGTTTTGACAAGTCTGCTATTGTGCCCAAGAAGAGCAAGGAAACCTCAGAAGGCGAAGGTGTGCCGTCCGAGGGAGGGGCAGAGACGCCAAACAAGGAGGAAGACGAGAAAGAACTTGCGTATAACCCACAAAAGTCATTTTTCGATTCGCTCTCGTCGTCGACGCTGGCTGTGCCACCGCCTCCGAGGGGAGGTGGTGGACGACGCGGTGGAGGGGGACGGAGTCGGAGAGAGGAGGAACGGGAGAAGAATGTGGCGACGTTTGGGGAGCCAGGAGGAGTCGGATTAATGGGGCCCGGTGCCTACGTGGGTGGATGGGGAGGGTATGGTCGGAGGGGCGGACGACCACGCCGGGGTGCGCCTGTGGGTGGTCGTTAGTCTTTTTTTGCAAGGCAAGGTGGGACGTCCCATTCCAAGCGCATAGGGTTTCTTTTTCTTTCAACGTACGCCATCCATGCTTGTATCCCCTGTCCGAGATGCCATGAGCTTTTCATCAGACAGAAATCTCGGTGCCAGGGCGTTCCATCGGTTTCATGAATCGATGATCGATGGAAAATTTTGATATCTGAATCCTTTAAAACTGGTCGTTACCTACATGCTCTCTGAAAGTCTAACTTGATGCGCATCGTGTGCTTTCTTCAATAAACATGCAATAATTTTTCAACATCTTTGGTCATTACCATAAGAACCGACACTACAGTAAGTACATACTTTCCGGAAATTGCCATATCTCCCTGAAGCATGCATCAACGGTAAACTCGGAGGGAATAAGACAACTCAAATTTCTCAATGAACGGTGATCGATTTTCGTGTAGCTCTACATGCTCCCGTGAGATACGAACAGGATTCCGTCCGCTACTCGAATAGATCGGTCCGCCCAAACTGTGCTGAGATGACAGCGACAGGCTTTCCCTCAAAATCAAACACGTCCCCGCCTTTGTACGCCACGAGGTCCTGAGGCATGTCTACCGTGATGCCTAGCGCTCTCTCGACGTTGACGGTGGCAAGCGCGAGCGCTGTCATCCGATCGATGGTGCCATTTGAAGCCAGGGCGAGCTGCGAGCGCGCATCGACACGCGTGACACACGTCGGACGTGGCGTTGGTCAGGTATGCTGTTACCCAGATACAAGATCGACATACCCGAGCGACTTCCCAACGCAGGTTGCGCGCCTCGAATTCGTCTAATAAACCTACCCCTACCTGGACGCCTGCCGCCAATAAGGCAGAGACGAGGGAGTCAGCTGTGAGCGGTGGTCCTGCGAGGCTGTCGGTCGCGTTTCAGAATCCCAACACCAAGAACCGGGCAAATAAACGGAAAAGCTTACAATCGGCGTTGATCCCATGTATCCGGGAAAGGCTTCGGTCGAGTAACAATGACGTTGACGCCAGCGTGTGCAATGTCCGTCGCGATGAGATGGGACTCGATCGCACCGGCAAAGGTCATCTTCAGCGTTTTGCCTGATTGTGTTTCGTATTCTCGTTTCAGGCGTAAGAGGGACGCCATGATGTCTGCGCTGTTTACATCGACGACTAGGGTTGCGGTACCCTAAGAAAGCATCGCATAAATCAACCAAACGTTGCGACAACAAACAAAGAACGAGGCAACCTACAGCGCGGATATGGGACAGCATCGTGTCGCTGCCTTTGCCACGTAACATGGCACGCAAAGCGGCGATCTGCGTGCTGACGCTTTGTGCACTATTCTTCGTGATCACAACATGCACGGCAACGTCACTCTGGATGGATCCATTACTGAGGATATTCGGCGCGCCCAAGGAGAACGCCGTCGATGAGCCTTGGACAAAGGATCCCGAGGGTGCCGTCACACCGGCTGTCACACCCCCTCTGTATGCTAGCCTGAGGACGTTCAATGCGGTGGTTAATGACGCATTCTGTCTGGTAGATACATAGCGTAGACTCACAGCGTGTTTCGGCCTCCAAATTGCAGACCGTCAATGGCCCTTATAAGGATGTCTCCAAGAACGATAGGTGGGTCGCTCACAAGAGGGTTGAAAACGATACCATCAGCCGTGCTCGGTTCGAGGCGAATCTCGGCTAGCCCAAGAGTTGGGCCATAAATCGTCAAACCAGGGACGATAGAACCACCCTCAAGATTGATGATCTCGACATGTTTGCCGCCACTCAGATATCTGGAGCACACGCCCGAACACACGAGTTTACCGTCGTGGACTATGACGTTTTCCAGACGCTCCTGGACAGATATTTCATCGCTTGACCTCACAGAGAGGCTGCTGACATTGGTGAAAATGATGCGTTTGGCAGAACGGGGCTCAAGGGGAGGAAGACCTTCGTAAACGAACGCGTCTGCTGCCTCCTTGTCAAAGTTCGGGGTGGTGGGAGGGGACTGGAACGTAGATGGTTTCAACGACACCTCGGGAGCCTTGAGCTGTGGAATTCCATCAATAAAAACTTGTTGGGGCGTAGCAGCAAGGCTCAGTGGATGCGAATCCCATATAACAACATCTGTGAGTTCTATGAATCTTCAGCACAGCGCGAGACGGGATTGCTCCCACCAGCATCATAGCCTGTTGGCGACGATGAATATTATACTCATTAAATCAAACAGACAGCGAGAAAATTAAATACCCTCTTCAATGCGACCGATTCGGTGACCAAGACCCATTGCGTCCGCGGGAGTGGCAGTTATAGATAACAGGGCGATGTTCGTTGGGAGCCCAAAGTAATGAGCTTGTGCCGCCTCATGGAGGAGGTAGCGGCTGTTGACGACCGGATGGTCCGACTGTAACATCATCAGTTAGGTTTCGAATACTCGAGACCGAAAGGACTAGCCTTCATAACAACAGGGAGGCCATTCGAGGCTAGGACACGGGGACCGAACTCCGAACCTCGGTAGGCCTCGCGCTTTTTCCTGTATAAATTGTGAATGACCATAAAATCGACCAATTCGAAACAGAGACCTAAAGTTGGCAGCAAAGAGCGCTATCGCAGGGACGCCACCCTATTAACACGAGTTATTGGTTCAGTATCACAGGTCGAACGCTAGGTGGAAAAAAAAAAAAAACACCCAAGTTTTTCTGAGTAGATCTGGGACCAAGTAAGTCTCTCCAGCGTGATGGAACGAAGCAACAGGAAATTTGAATTCGTTAGAGAGCTGTTGAAGGGGTCGATTTCACGTCGCACCACTACTCCGAACATGAAGACATACTCTGATAATGCCATCTAAATCCACGGCCTGCAAAGCACATTCAATACCCATATCTTATGCATGATAGTATGTAGACGCGTACCTCGTAGCAATGCACGGCAAGTTTCACTCTACCTCTGAGTACATCAACCAAGGCCTCCCATTGGAGGTCTTCCGGAAAAGTCGAGTCGTCGAGTTCGTGCCAGGCACCCGCCTCGGCCTTTGCACAAAAATCGTCTTGCTGGTCGCGAATCTTGCGTGCAGTATCGTATGCTTGCCTGAAATTCCAGCCCGTGTCCATGCGGGAGATGGAATAAGTGCGCGAGGGGTTTTCACCTGTGTTTGATCCGGCATCAATGATGTGCTCTATCTCCCAATAACCACATATCGTAACTGACCACAAGCGTGTCTGTTGAATTAGGTTAACCTTGTGAAGGTGACGCGACAAACAACTCACTTCATATGCCTCCATCTAGGCGGCAGGTTGTGGTCAAGATGTGATCCGTTGAGAGTATAAGGAGGTTCGACAAGCATTGATGAAGGAGAACGCTCCGTCGTTTCTCGTATCTTGATGACGAACGCCTGTCCACCTGAGCAAAAAAAAAATTGACATCCCAGGAATCAAACATAGTTAAATCATACCAATGTCATTTGCGCTCCCAAGAAGGATTTGAGCAGTTGTCACACCGCCAGAACGTGCTAACTCATAGCCGTCGTCGTGCGTATTCAACCCGTCGAGACTGCGTAACCAAGGCAGAATAGGCCCTTTCACAGAGTTTACATCACTAGCACCTTTCGGCCTGTGAGCAAGCAAGATATCAAGCAGGTAAGCGACATGACTTGCCATCGAGTTCTGGTGCGCTTCCGACTCCAAGGTGTGAATGGAGATCGACAATACCAGGTGTGACCCATGCGCCATTCGCGTTCACGACTTCAATGTCAAGGCCACCGACTAGGCTGGGAGAGACAGAGCCCACTGCTCTAATCAAACCTTTGAGCAATAACAGGTCACCCAGAATGATCTCAGTTCCATTGTACCCAGACGTCCATATCGTCGCGTTCTTGATCAGCATCGGTTTCGCGTCGGGGGTAAAACGATCAGATTCCGAGCGAGCGTGAAAGTTCGCTGGAGGGCCAGCGGGGGTCTTGATGTATCTACACTGGCTGAGGACCTCCGCTCGTCTCGCTAATTCATCGCTGGAAAGGCGGATTCCGAGCCAGGCCCGTGTCGAGAGGTACAGGACCGAAACGACAGCTATGAGAGTGCACAGTCGAAAGAAACGCGGCCGTCGTCCAGACGAGACATGAGCACGACCCTCCCGTGCGTAGTTGACCTCCATCTTGTAATCAGTTGGTCTCTGAGACTCGTGGATGGGTGTGGGGAAGCGAATTAATACGAAACCAAGCCGGCTAGTCCGCAGGCTGTAGGAGAAGTCTTAATTTTAGAACGGCTGCCCTCCTTTGAGACCTGCGAACGTCTCCGTACTAAGTATCCCGAGCTAGACATAATTATAACCAGGTTCGACATTTTATCTCAACGGCGCAAAAGTGGTGTCACGTGCGAGGCAATGTAGTTATACTCACGTGATTAATATTCATACTCCGACTAATAGAATTTCCCCTCCGCTGATTCTTTCGGAAGGTACAAGCAATGACGCGGAGAAGCTAACCCCCATCAAACACCTATGCTATGCAATTAGGTACAATGTTTGTCGCCCCCAACTCGACGGTTCATTGGCTACAACTTTTTACTGTAAGTACAGAAGTACACGGTGCTGGGAATGATTCCATACCACTTCTCAGGCTCAAGCGCTCACTCATGATACTCTTAGGACCGCTCTCCGGAAAAATCCTAGTCTATTTCGCAGTGCCGTTTGCCAGCTTCGCTCTTGCCGCACTTCAAAATACGACTGTTGATGATGCAGTTTTGACTGGCGCCGTGGTACCCCAGTACTTACCCAACCAGTCAGAATGGAATATAGGCAATACTTGTACAGGGTGTTTCGTCCAGCCAGATCCCTCACTGGCGTACAACGGCACATGGCACGACACCACCTATAGTCCGAATAACAGTTACACACAGGCAATCGAGTTTACCTTCACAGGTACGGCCCCAATCTTTCAAAATCTAGTTGCCTTGATGAGAACTCAGTACGGCAGGCAGTGCTCTCTACATATTCTTCATCCTCGCAAACAGCGTTCCCTATGCCACGACACTCACAGATGTCCAATTTGTGCTGGACAATGGAGTCGCTCTGAGCACCTACACGCATGTCCCAGGAACGACAACCGACTACCAGTACAACGTACCCGTTTATGTCAACGAGTCATTGGCCTCCGGCCAGCACAACATGACGATACAGCCTGTCAATACAGGGAACAACGTGTTGATTTTGTTCGACTATTTGATTTACACGTGTGTCCTCTGTCCCGTTCTGCGGCGGGCTATTCTCACGGGTACCCCGTTAGCACGGATACATCGAGTTCTGCCTCACCATCTATCCCAGCAGCGTCCACCTCGCCGTCTGCCTCAGCAACATCGACCGGAACCCAAGGGACGTCTTCAGGATTAAATATTGGCGCCATTGTTGGCGCAGTGTGCGGGGCTGTGGTACTCGTGATCGGTTGTCTATTATGTTATCGCAGATATAAGAGACGCAATGGTGGTCGACTTGAAGAAGGGCCTGTGGTGGACCCGTTTTATACAGCCGTCGAGGCGGGTCCGATACCCCTCGTAGGTGCGACATCGCCGATCAAACCGTCGGGGTCACCTTTTGCCGAGGTGAGCATGCCAACTTGCGATTACGTTTGAGAAATACTTAAACTTTGTGTGTTAGCTGGCGTCTACAACAGAGCCATCTATCATGACTCCCCAATCGTCGACCCCGCCCGCCTCTACTACCGCGTTTTCCACATTCGGTGCTCCATCCACTGCTGCTCCTGGTATTATTGAGCAGGTCGAGCAGCTGCGGGCCGAGGTGGCTCGTCTCCGCGATCTACACGAGGCACCCCCAGAATACTCATTGGGAGTGACAGATTGATTACTTTACGGGCTCTGCACAACATGTCTGCCCCGTAACACGCACTGTCATTCATTGCATGGATTCAGTATCAAATAGTTGTAATTTAATAGCGTGTTCTCGTGTATATGCCCGCTTTATGGAGGATGAATGTTCAGGTTGCCCAGGTGATTTGCGCTGTGAGACGATACATGAGTATAAGGCCATTTGATAGTCTGGTGACCGACGGTTTGCCTTGTGCAACCTCTTCTAGACGGGCTGGTCACCAGAGTAGCCGTTCGATGCAACGGATCACTCAAAGTGGTGCACACACATTTCGCTGATAGTTCTGGTATCTGCAGGATTCAGACCAAGGTTGTCAAACTGAAACTCGTCGTCACGGGTCGCCCGGTCATTGTGCACATGCATGCACATATCGCCGGAGAATTCTCAGGTACTATCCAAAATCGATGATCGAGGCATTTGCTGCACAGGCATTGCAGATCGGAAGAGGTAGGCGTTCCCCCAGGTGAGGGCGACAAAGGCGTGCTAGAAAGCCTTTTCCAGGTGACGCTGCAGGTAGGATGAGCAAGAGAATGTATCACCGGACAGCCAATGTCACTGTGTCGTTGCTCGGAAGTTGAGCAAAACAGAAACCTACCCATGTAACTCACAATCGTTATAATCGTCAGTATGGCAAGGAGAATCGTGTCACCACCCATGGGGGAAGAACTTTCAAAGTACTTATTTGATAGAGGAATGGATGAGGACATGCTCACCAAAATAAAATATGCAGCGCCATTACCTCGAACGTAGCCATACTATGCAGCACGTTCAACATCATCGGTCGGTGCAGAGGGTCGCTCAACACCGTCGTGATATCGAGGAACAATGTGGGTCAGAGAGTCAACAACGCTTCGACCGTCTTCCCACATGATCGAATGTTGGAGCGAATGTCGTTTTAATCGTCTCCGGCGCAGGTCAAGGTCACGATGTTGTATGCTATGCTTTGGCATAAATACAAGACCTTCCACAAGTTGTTTGGCACTGGCGCGATGTGTCAAGGAACAAGAACATAACTCGTCCAATGGGTCTCGACATGCTCCGGTTTCTGCCGGCCGGTTGCCGGTAATAAGCCCAGTCGACCAATTTGGACTTGTTTACATTTTGAGCGCGTTGTAAATTTTTGGGCATACGCCGAGCGAGTTTATCGTCGAAAGTTCAAAAGGTCAAGATCGAGGTCCAAGCCAACCTTGGAGGGTGAATAAATGGCATACGGTATGTTTCCATCCTCTTTGTACTTTTTCACGGATTGTTCACTCTTGTCACCCCGCATCGCATTGGTGTTCCAGGCGCATCAGGTAATCGCGGTGGATTTGGAGGGAGAGGTGGTGCTGGGCGTGGCGCCCCGAGAGGAGGCGGTCGTGGCGGTGGTCGTGGTGCATCTCCCAAGGTCCTCCTTTCCGTATCTTGGATCTTACTTGCGACATAGGTGGTGGTGTACGCGGCGGTGGCGTGCAAGGTCGCGGCCGAGGTGCTCCAGGCCGTGGTGGCGGTCGAGGCGCACGGGGAGGTGGCGGAAGAGGCGGTGGTGGTGGACGCGGAGGCGCCAGAGGCGGAGCCAAAGTCATCCTCGAACCGCACCGTCACCCTGGAATTTTCATCGCCAAAGGCAAGGACCACTTGTTGGTCACCAAAAACCTCGTTCCGGGGGAGAGCGTGTATGGGGAGAAACGGATTACGATCGAGGGTGCAGTGGAGGATACCAAGGTGGAGTATCGGGTGTGGAATCCGTTCCGGAGTAAATTGGCGGCGGGTGTGTTGGGTGGGATGGATGACATTTACATTGCGCCGGGGAAAAAGGTGTTGTATCTGGGTGCTGCGAGCGGTACGAGTGTGAGCCATGTCGCAGATATCGTGGGTCCCGTGCGTATTTTCGTTGCGTTGTCGCTCGTGTGGCTGATGGTGTCTTCGTGCTCCATAGGAGGGTGTTGTATACGCGGTCGAGTTCTCACCTCGATCAGGTCGAGACCTGATTAACATGGCCAAAAAGCGAACAAATGTTATCCGTGAGTAGACCCCATTGTGGTCGGTATTAATCTACTGAGAAATGGGACACCAGCAATCGTCGAGGATGCTCGTCTACCAAACAAGTATCGCATGCTCATCTCGACTGTCGACGTGATTTTCGCAGACGTCGCTCAGCCGGATCAAGCGCGTATTGTCATCCACAATGCGCAGTATTTTCTCAAGGATGGCGGTCATGTTGTCATCTCTATAAAAGCAAGCTGCATCGACTCGACAATCGCACCGTCTGCCGTGTTCACGCAAGAAGTGCAGACTCTCAGAACCAGCAAACTCAAGCCTATTGCTCAAATTACGCTGGAACCGTATGAACGTGACCATGCGATGGTGACCGGTAAGCCCGACACACTCAGATCTAGATTGCGGATGTGACAATTGATACCGTATGCAGCTCAGTATCTTCGCCACCAGTAGGGTGGTGAGTTGGGGGCTCAGACTTGGCACACTTTATGGCTCTTTGTTGTAAAAAAAGCTGCTGTTCATACATATGTTGTGATATTGTTCTCCTCGCGCTGGAACACTGTCACGAGGGTTGTGGCCTGAATTCAGATATGGCAAACGCTCCACGTGTAACAATTTCAGTGAAAGCGCCTAACGGTCACGACGACGGTCGGTATCCAGCGTACAATTACACTTACACCAGTCCCGCCAATTCCATCCTCTCCGCGGAAAAAAAAAGTTCCACGAGCCTGACAGAGGTGGAGCAAAATAACTGATGAAACCACCCCAAGTTGAAATAAATTTTGGTACCACACCCGGCACGTCGCCGCGGACGTCATCCGACTTTGAAGAGATTTCGTACCCTTTTCAACACACACAACCACATCCTTGGGCTACCTCGACCACCCAGCACGAAGAGACTTTGCCTCTGCATTACATGGCCGAGGACACGTCAGCGAGACGACGCATTGCGAGAGGGCCGGGTAGTAGCGGGGGCTTTATGAGTGGGGACGAACAGGAAAAGGAGTCGCAGTACGACGACGAAGGAAAGGATGTGTATTCCAAGCAAAGGCTCGCAACAGGTCGAGTCAATAGCGGGCGGATACATAAACCGTATTCCCCGCCGCCAACGTCCATCGTACGTCCCACCAATGTGTTCGTCTCCGCAGCACCCCCAACTGACTGACGAGGAACCACCACTAGACCGAGTTCATCCAACAAAACTCGGAACACGTTCCACCCGCGGTATACACCCTCCTCTCTTGCTGGACGCGCTTTCATAAAATCGGGCTCGCGAACATGGTGGTTTGGGACGAAGCGCACTTTGGCAAGTTTGGGTCGCACTACCTCAAACGCGAGTTCTATTTCGACGTTCACCCGCCGTTGGGAAAGATGCTCGTTGGGCTTGCTGGGCTCTTGACGGGCTATGACGGCACCTTTGAATTCAAGAGCGGGGAGGCGTATCCTGATAGCGTACCTTATGTGGCCATGCGCGTGATCGTGGCAACGTATGGTATCGCGCTCGTACCCCTCGGGTGGTACACTGCCGTGGAGCTGGGTATGAGCCAATGGGCTTGTCATTTGGTCGCACTCATGGTGTTATGCGGTAGGTCGTCCGTATTCTCGCTGACCTGATCGTTGACATAATCGATATGGTTCCCCAGACGTTGCATGGCTATGTATTTCACGGTTCATTCTCCTGGATTCGATGTTATTATTCTTTACCTTTACCACGGTCTTTTTCCTCACCAAATTCCATAATCAACAATATCAGTGAGTCGGTTGTGTCATTTGTATGGATTGTTCAGAAGAGCTCACGTATGCGTTGCGCAGTCCGTTCTCTTTCGACTGGTGGATGTGGCTTACCCTGACGGGTGTCTCAATTGGTTGTGTGACAAGGTGAGTTGGTTCTCGTTGTGTTTGTACCAGTCCGGCGACCATCCTCGACCGCACAGCATCAAATGGGTGGGGTTCTTTATCACCGCCGTTGTGGGTCTATATACGATTGAAGACCTCTGGGAAAAGTTTGGCGACTTGCGAATGTCCACCGTAAGGCAGCAGCGCATATAGACCACCAATTCCTCACTAATGCTCTGCTTCGCAGCGCGACCAACTACGCCACTGGGCAGCACGGGTTTCTTGTCTGATCGTCCTCCCCATCCTCGTCTACATGACCTTTTTCAAAATACATTTTCTCATCTTGAACCACACGGGTCCTGGCGATGCACAGATGAGCTCCCTCTTCCAGGCACACCTCGTTGGCAATGACTTTCACAACAACCCGCTCGGTCCGTGTGACATCGTGCTTTGATGGCTTGATTGTGCTCATGCGACAACATATATTAGAGATCGCGTACGGTTCCAAAATCACACTCAAGAACATGGGCTGGGGTGGTGGCCTGCTCCACTCGCACGTTCAAGCGTACCCGCTCGGTTCCACACAACAACAAGTGACTTGTTATCACTACAAGGACGATAACAACCATTGGAACGTGCTTCCGTCCTGGGATGAGCCTGAATACAATTTGAATGACCCACTCAAGTATCTTGGCCATGGTGATGTCGTGCGGCTCCAACACGCACCGACGACACGAAATCTCCACTCACACCCAATCCCCGCGCCGATCACCAAACTGAACCATGAAGTCTCTTGTTATGGTAACGCGACCATTGGAGATATGCATGATAACTGGGTGGTTGAGATCGTGGACGATATCAATCAAGGCAGCCGTGCCCATGTCAGTCGCGTGCATTCCCTGACGACCAGACTGCGGTTTCGACACCAGGCGCTCGGATGTTATCTGTCCGCCGCCAACGCTGTCTTGCCGCAATGGGGTTTCAAACAGATAGAAGTCAGCTGCGTTCCAGAGAACGATCCGAGTAATGCGCATACATACTGGAACGTGGAGAGTCACTGGAACGAGCGACGTACGTGTAGCGTGTTCTTGGCGGGTTTCCTTCTGACGTTCTTTCAGTTCCCCCGGGCAACATGAAACTATACAAGTCGCCGTTCCTGCGAGACTTTTGGCATCTCAACGTGGCGATGATGACGTCCAATAATGCACTCATACCGGATCCGGACAAGGAGGATATTCTGGCGTCGAGTCCGACGGACTGGCCGTTCATGCGGTTGGGTTTGCGGATGTGTGGGTGGGGCGATAACCAGCCGAAATATTATCTTTTGGGAACCCCGATCATCTGGTGGGGTGGTTCTGCGAGCATCATTGGGTCCCTCTTGCTGCTGGGACTTTATTTGTTCCGCCAACAGCGTAAATACGTCGACATGGACGCGCGTGAGTGGCTCCGTTGTTTAGTGTCTATATGCGTCGTTGACAGCGGTGACAGATGGATGGGGTCACTTTTTGTATGTGGGCAAGATCGCGTTTTACGGCTGGTTCTTGCATTTCGGTACGTGGCGAGTGGTTAGGGGTTCGGTCGCATCTGATGGATGTGCTCGACAGTCCCGTTCTTTATCATGGGCCGGGTAACCTATATCCATCACTACGTGCGTGCTCTACCTCTTTATGTTTCCCTCGCTGAGATCCCCTTCTACAGCTTCCGACATTGTATTTTTCGGTATTGATGTTTGCCCACATTCTCGATCACTGTATTTTCTCGGCTCGGTGGAAGGACCGTACGAAGCGCGTCGCGTTTGGTGTCGTAGCGTTTTCGATCGTGGCCAACTTTTGGTGGTTTAAAGGGGTAGCCTGGGGGATCGAAGGCCCGATCAACGAGCATTGGGGATTGTTGTGGAGAAAGGTCAGTGTTTTTGTTTCCTCGACTCGCTCTGGTGGTGCGGTACTGATGGTGGTCTCGTGCGACAGACGTGGAATATTTATAATGCATGAGAGCATGAGTGTGGACGGGCATACTATATCATAGATTGGACGGACAGACAGCATGTGGCAGTGACTCGATAATCTCGTTCGTCTGGACTTGGCCTGAGAAATGCAATGTCACTCTTTTCCTATGTGATCAATCGATCGATCCAATCGCACTGATCTCCCAGACGTGACTCATCCGTTATCCGTTCGCCGCCTCAATGACAGTGCAGATTCGAGTTAGTGTAAGAGTTTTAATATTTTGGCAGATGGGGGAAAGAAGTTCTGATTTTGGGTAATTATGATGTGTAACTAGCTTTAAATTATCTATGGTGTACTAGGGTGGGACCCCCGCCTTCAAAACGTCCGCTGGGTAGGAGCGAGAGTGTCTCTAGAATGCTCGTTGAAATGCTCTATTGTGACAGGCCCGGTCATCGCAGAACGATACACTCACACTGGATCCAAACAGGGAGGGGCGATAACCGCGCGCGAGTGGCTCCGTTGTTTAGTGACTACACCGTACAGATTGGATGAACAGGACGGCATGTGATGACTCGATTCGTTCGTCCGGACCCACTCAGAAATGCAATATCACTCTGGTTCGATTCTAGAATTTTGACTGCGGGTTCGTTTTGTTTCGCTGCGTGATAACGCCAACTAGTCGACAGAACATACAAGCGCATAGTAATGACCTAACGGGTACGATAGTAAGTGACGAAGCTTAACAGAGTACTATATCTCACCTCAGTGTAGTTGGAGGAGAGCGAGCTGGGCCTTTTCCCTCGCGAGCTGCCAGCCTCAGATTCGAACAAACATCAGCGTCAATCGACAAAATGTCGAGATGAAACCAATGATGGGATGGTCCTAGCACCACCGAGCCATTGAATGTGCGAACGTAGATGATTGGGTCGTCGTGCAGACGCGACCGGGCGGCGAATACTGTAGCGGGATGCGTGAGTCGCAGCGTGACATACAAGATATAGGCAACAGCATGGATTCCGACGTGCGGTGGCATTGGCTACTCTGCGGTTGGCAGCTCGCGAGGGGGAAAAGTCTAAATGGGGAAAGACAGCGTCCCGACAAAGGCTCCACTGTAACAGGTCGGGAACAGGGGAACTACGTCACGACCGTTTATCGCAGTCTGCAGAGTGGGACTTACTCGAACGCGTGGTCCTGTTTAGGGTCCTTCAAACGGGAGGTGTTCCCGCAAGACCGGTGCGTCCTCGATTGCAAGTCATCCTAATAAGTGCGATAGGAAAACGTTTCAGTTTTCCGTGTCAGCGTACCACACACTAAAGCATATCTTGGAAGCGATTCCAATGTCAGAAATCTCGGTATATTGTGCATTTGCCGCGGTTGCAGACCCTCCTTTTCGCTGTTTGAGTGTTCTCGGCCATACTATACGTGTAGTAACATTCATGGCGGACAACTGGCATGATGTCCATGGCATGGAGGAATCACGATAAAAGGTGCACATTCATGCCACGAATGTCCACGCATGCCTTTCGTACATCTTCTGGGAACCAATCATGCAGTTTCCCATTCTTTTCGTTCTCGCTGCTGCTGTTGCTGCCAATGCTGCTCCGGTGCGTCCTCGTCTTCGGGTGTCTGAAGTGACGTGATTGGACTCCGTCGGACTGATGGGGATTGGTGTTAGACAACCCTCGGTGAGCTTGCGGAGCGCACTCCGGAGGCGCTTGTGGCTCTGTGTATGTCATGATGTTATATGCATCCGTTGCACGATTTTGCTTAGTATGCTTTCAATGCAGCGCGGCCGAGGGAAGAGCATCACTCACCGGAATTGAATTTCTACAAAGACTGTAGGACCAGAGGTTGCCGTTAGCAAATATTCTAGGAGAACACTTGCTGGGAAGGTGGGAATGCTGAATCAATGTGTGGGAAGGGCTAAGCCAGCCAGATATAGGAAGATAGGATTAGATAGCTGCATTTGTTGTCACTCCGCCGAGTCACTGGCAAGTCACGATTTCGAGGCTTGAGTGTTCCAAGTTGACTTCCAACCCCAATCTTAGAAGGCCTACGGCGTGTCACTGTGCTTGTCGAAGTTTGGTACTAAACCTTTCGCGATCGAGGTGTGAGTCGGAGTGACTTGCTTGTCTTACGTCCTTGGAGGTTTTCGTTTTCGCTATACACATTTCCCGGATACACGGGATCATCGAACTGAGTAAGCTATCGATTCTCACCTCAGATCCTTTTTGGTTACATACAACGCGGCGCGCATGTGGTGACTCGGGCATACGTTCTACATCTTGCGTCAGGAAAAAAAAGAGAAGAGAGGTATTTGTAGCTTTTTTTCATGAACGTTTTGTTGACATTTCTTCGGTTGCCCTACGGCACACGCGGAGGCCTTCGCTCCGCAGTATTCTCATACACTTTGTCGCTACCCGTTTGTTCGTCTTCTAATCCTCCGAGTCCGTCAACGCGTTGCAGGTGTTGCCTTCTGTGCCTTCTGGTGGTCTCCGTCTTTTCGGGATAGGTACGTCTCCCGGTCAGTGTTGTCCTATCATGTAGTTCTCTTTGGTCTATTTATTTTTCGTTGCTTCCTTTTCCGATTCCTCGCCACTCGTGTATACCGGGTCAGTTTGTGGATTCTCGTGACACGCGTCATGAATATTTTGCAAAGTCAAAACCAAGCCCATGTCAAAGAAGATGGGTTTGACCAGGCAAAATCAAACGACGGATTTGGGACGGATGTTCTTTCTCGGACCCCCAAATTCCTCTCGTCCAAACACTGTTCCTCGGAATTGCGGACCTTTCACGACGAAAACGAGACTTCGAGCGGTCAAAGGTGCGATGAAACTTGGGGGCAAATATGCCAAGCATGTGGACGACCCATCATGACGTTTGTTTGGCCCCATGTGACCAACAAAGATGTGCCCATTGCGATCAATGTGATATGGACCTACGCCTCTCTCTGCTCTCTGCCCGCCATGTAAATGGGTGCCATCGGCGACGTCGGTCGACGCACGGGGTTGTTCCTGAGTTTCGCTGCCTTTGGTGCATCCTGTGGGCCGCCGATATCTGCCATTACTACTGTAATTCCACAGCGACGCGCATCTCATGGTCCT